>APFE031536588.1:152477-167651 GCA_000404065.3 Pinus taeda | reverse complement strand
CCCCCTCTAGATAAATAGGGGAAAGTAAGACTTAAGAAAGTTTCATAAATTCTAAACAAAACAATACATGTTATTTTCAGACTATATATATTTACGATAAAAATTTTCCATAATATGAAGGAAATGGTGGTGATTCCCCCTCCAAGTATTATAATATGTTCTACCTCTATTAAAACCCATTATGTTCATGTTTCTTCCCTGATTTCATGTAATCACAACTATTAGAAATATTTCAAAAATTCCTCATAGATTCGTTGGTATCAAAATGTTATGCGCGTTCTTGTAAGTTCCCCACAGATTCATTTATATCAACATTATTAAATGCTAGTGCCTACATGGATTGTTGAAATTATTTCTTTAAAGTTGATGTTCATGAATCATAGCACTCAGCCTCTCTTCTACTAACTATGTCTACTTCTAAATAAAATAAGTATAGGAATTCTTAGAGCTGCAAGCTCTATGTGTTAAGCATAGAATTCTTAATGTTGTAAGCTCCATATGATGAGTTACTCCTTCTCCTTATCCTCTATCATTTCTCCACAAAATTTAATTAAACTGTAAGCCCTTAGATTACTTGGCCTCCACTATTTTATGCATATTTCTGAGATTTGTATATGGGAAGAAGTACCAAGAAATTCATGTCTTACTCCTTTAGAGATGAACAACCATTATATATATATATATATTATTAATATATTTATATATATATATAAATATAATATATAATATATATAATATATTATCTATATTATATATAATATATATATATATATATATATATATAATAATAATATATAAAATATATATATATATATATAATATATATTAATGGGTTGGTTCACTTATGTCTTCATTTCTAGAAAATCATATGAGACACACAAAATCTAGATGTGCCCAGACACTGGTCTTATAAGCAATCCAAGGCTATCTCTGGGATCTACAACATATTTTGGTGTTGTTGTCATTGAATGTATTGGAGGATTTTTCCCGTGGGATATGAGAAATTGAGCACTCATTGTGTAGGTGAGTGAAGTCTGTTCTGATTGCATTCACATCACCTTGGCGACTCCACAACCCACCATTATCAATAATCTCCCTAGCTTTTAAAAGGCCTCATACTCGCTCAAATACATATCAACAAAAAGCCCCATTTGTATCTGACCCAGACAAGTTGATTTTCAAGAAAGTTTGGAAAGAGAAAATTCCCCTTGCCTACGCTACCATCTCACCAGCCTTTGAAGCTTCCTCATCTAGCTCTCAACCCACTGTTAGTGACTACTCAGGAATTGTTCCTAAAGCCCTGACATACCTTGCATCCAGTCTAGTCACTCCTACCACTGTGTTTTTGGGACAATTTCCTCAGTCAAGTCTCAATCTCCCTCCATTAATCCAGATGGCTTTCCCAGGTTTTTTGTTAAATAAATATGAACCTCTTAATTTACCTCAACCTCTGAGCGTAATGCCCCAAGACTACCTAAAGCATCTTCCTAGATTTAATGGGGAAGATGATAACACGACACATAGTCACATTGAGACCTTTAGTGCTTTTGATGAGAACCTAAATGTGGAACAGTTGGATGTGGTCGTGATACTTTTTTCACAATCCCTCAATGGAGAGGCTATAAAGTGGTTCAAATCCATGCCCAATGCCTGCATCACTACCTAGGACGAATTTAAAAACTCTTTCACACAGAAATCAGGTCTAAAGAGAAACCACAAGTACCTCCTCATAGAGTTTAATGCCATAAAAAAGAACCCAAAAGAGGAAATCTCATAAATTATAAGAGTGTTCAACAAAAAGCACAATAACTTTCCAGTTGAGATGAAGCCTCCTCCAACTGTTGCTCAAGTAGATTTTTTGGGAGCAGGGAAAATTTGAAGGATGGAAAATTATCTTGATGTTTAAAAACATTGGAGAATCTTACTAGTCCCTAATATGCAAACTGTGAAATGTTTATTGATGTATTTGTAAAATTATTTAAATTTATAATGATTTTATATGTACTCTCTATATAATGTTGGCAATTTTTAAGGTAAAATAATTTTATACTATAAAATTTGGGAGAATCATTCTTATAGAAAGTGGAAATTGGCAAATCTTTTCTTTTGGAAAAATCTTTGAAAATTAGCCCACCTATGAATATTAGCCCCTAAAAGCTTCCATGTTTGGGAGCCTTTGAGTCTGACTTTAGATTTACTATAAGGTAAAGGAAGTATGCCACTCTAGATCAACTCCAAATCGATGCACTTGTGGTGGAAGCAAATTTCACCTCAGCTGGGAAGTTAAGAGGAAAGAAAGAACCCATTGAGACTAGAAGAGGAAGAGTAGACGCATCCTCCTCTGGTTGAGATAGAGAATCACTCGACCTGAAGATGGATGAACTGGAAAAACTCATTAGGAGTTTATCACAGAAGGTTTGAAATCTTGATATTGAGAATAAGAGTCTCTCCGAACAGAATTCTCAAGCCAACAACTGGGGTTATGCCCCAGAGTGTATGAGGCCTCCATTGCAAATAATTCCAAAGGAGAGAAAGGAGCAGCTCAAACAGATCCCTCATCCTCTATATTTAAAAGAGGATCCCGATGAGCAATCATCAGATACACATGAGATGCGGGGAAATTTGTATTCTACTCTCTCTAGAGAAGATCATGAAAATATGGCTCACGAGGAGGCCAGTTACGAGAGGGAAGGAGTAGTAGACAAGGAAGATATAAATTGTTATTGCAAAGAATTTTTAGATTTCATGCATGCACAACCACAATGTAAGTATAATATAAGATCATTAAAGAAGAGGTCAAGAGAACTAGAGTAACAAGAGGAAACTCCTCCCCAAGTTATCCCTCGAGTACTAGACAAAGAGAAAGGTAAGCTAAATCCTGACCCTTCCAAGATAAAAGTCCCTGACACACGGAAAAGGAGGCACCAGTTCTACTGAAAACTGCCATTGGTAAGGAAGAAGGAACAAAGTCGTGAGGTATAGAAAAAGTCCAACTCACATTAAATCTCCATAAGTAGCTTGAAAAGGTAAAAAATCGAGTTCCTCTGACTACGCTTCTAAAGCAGCCTATTTATAAAGCTCAAGTATCTTAACTAATGCAACCATCCACCCTAGCACCAAGCCATGATAGTTTAAACCTTCAAGAGGAGAGGCCAATGGTTGTTTTTGGGCCATATGTGGAAGAACTTGATCCTTCTACCACACCTTTCTATGTGACCTTGGTAATCCATGATATCTTGCTGCATAATTGCATGTTGGATTCTAGAGCCTCACACAACCTCATGCCCTTGAAAATGATGGAACAACTAGGCTTGGAGATCACCAGGTCATACAACGACATGTACTCCTTTGAATCTAAAAGATTCAAGTGCTTGGGGGTGATAAAAGATCTGGTGGTAACCTGGGTCAGATCCCTATGAAAAGTGTGAAAATGGACATAGTGGTGGCCGATATTCCTCCTCAGTTCAACATGCTCTTATCCAGATCTTGGGATACCAAAGCGGGGGGCTCTATGAAGCTAGATCTGACTTATTAAGAAATTCCCAGTTTTGGAGGCGAGTAAAGGACGTTCTACAGAGAATCCAAGTTTGTAAGGACTACGACCCCAGCTAAAGGCTCAGAAAATTCCCCAGTGTCTGGGAAAGAAATTGAACTCTCCTACCTATTTCTATAAGAATATGAGACCTTCTTAGAGGAAACATCAGTGACCTAATGAGGCAATTAGAGCATCAGTACACAAATGAAGATAAAGTATGGAATTTATACTTCGATGGGGCAAACACAAAAGAGGGAAATGGAGCAGAATATTGTTGGTATCTCTGGAGGGTAGCCTAATACCTCTCTCCTTCAAGATGGAATTTGAGGCAATCAACAGTGTGGCAGAGTACAAAGCATTTCTCCTTCTGTTACAAACGAAAAAAAATATGAATATTGAATGCCTAATGGTCAATGGAGACTCTGAGCTAGTCATAAAACAGATCAAGAATCAATGCCAGGACAAACACCCTAGACTGAGGACATACCAGAATGAAGTGTGAGATCTAATTGATAATTTCTTCCTGGCCTTTAATATCTAATTTCTTCCCAGGGAATAAAATAGGATGGCTCATAGCAACAAGCAATTTTAGGCCCCCGCAAAATCTGCTCCTCAGATATGAGGTAGAAATTAGGTACAATCATTCAATACCTAATAATGTCAAGTAATAGCAAGTATTTGAGGATGAAAAGAAGGTAAAAGATTCATAGAAGTCATTGGGGAGTTTGTCTACTCCACAATCGATCAAGAAGAAGAAGAAGAAGATCAAGAAGCCACCTTGTGGAAAGATACATTGGTCGGGCGCAAAAGTTTGCAATTGAAATGGAATACCATCCCTCGTGGATTGGTCCCTTTGGAAAGTATTTTTAATAAGGATGACATAGTCTCCAAATCAATAGCCCTGGAGATAGATGATAAAGTAGAAGACTGCAACATCCGATTAGAGGAGGTACCCCAAATGATCAAGATATAAAAAGGAATCCCCTTGCAATACAACAAAAGATATTTAAATCTATTCAAAATTTACAAGGATGTATTTTCTTAGTCTTATAAGGATTTGAAAGTATTTGATACTAACATCATTCAACATAAGATTCCTTTGAAGAGTGAAACGAAGTCATGCAAATAGAAACTTAGGCAAATAAATCCACTCTTACTCCACTCCATTGAGAAAGAGGTCAGAAATATGCTATAGGCAAAGATCATAGTGCCTTTAAGGTACTATGAATGGGTGGCCAAAATAGTCCCTATCCAGAAAGAGAGTGGAGAGATAAGGCTGTGTGTTGATTTTTGAAATATAAACAGGGCGTTGATGAAAGATAACTACCCGCTACTGAAGATCGATCATATATTGCAAAAGGTGGTTGGTTCAGCCAGAATGTCCATGATGGATGGATTCTCTCGCTATAACCAGGTGGTAGTCCAACCCGAGGATCAAAAGAAAACTTCTTTCACCACCCAATGGGGAATGTTCATGTATGCCCGCATGTCTTTTGGGCTGATAAATGCAAGGGCTGCATTTCAGAGAGCCATGGAAATAAATTTCATAGGAGAGCAAGATAAATTTGTGGTGGTCTACCTAGATGACATCACAGTCTTCTCCAAAATTGATGAAGAGTACATCCTCCACTTAAAGCTCACCTTCGAAAAATGCAGGAGGTATGGTCTCTTTATGATTCCTAAGAAATCCTAGATCGCCCCGAGTGAGGGGAAGCTACTTGGACACATAGTAGCCCAGGAATGAGTAAATATCGATCCTAAATGAGTCAAAGCCATCAGCCTTATTCCCTTGTCCAGAAATAAGAAAGAAGTTCAAGCCTTTCTAGGGAGAATATATTTCTTGAGGAGGTTCATACCCAACTATGCAGAAATTGTCAAGGGTATTATAGAAATGCTCAAGAAGAAAAATGAAGTTAGGTGGAGCTCTTCCCCCAGAGATTCTTTCATCAAAATCAAAGAAGCTTTGGCTGAGGCCATAGTACTAGCCAGCCCCAACTATTTAGTACCTTTCTACATATTTTCTTTCACCTCTCCACATACTATCGTTGTTGTGCTGCTAAAGAAAAAACAAGGAAGGTTATGAGCATCCCATCAACTTTTTCAGCCAAGTCTTAAGGGATGCTATGTGGAAATATAATATATTGGAGAAACAAGTGTACATTTCATACGTATGTGCTACAATTGTAAATCACAAAGTTCGTACCCACGACTGCATTCAAGGACATCCTGGTGTAGGGAGACAACGAAGGAAAGAGGGGCTAGTGGATAGCTAAAATACAACAATATGAGCTAGAAATAAAGCCCACCAAGCTCATTAAAGAACAGGGGTTGACCAAGATTTTATCTGAATCCAACTACCATGATCTAGGTATAAACTTGATCACAGAGGAAGGTAGACCATAGGATCACCAGAATGGAATTAAAATAACTGAGCAGAAGATCTATGCTAGATATGAGGGATCTCCCTGGTATGAGAACATTTTTCATTACCTCTTATTCCTAAGGTGCTCGTTGGGACTAGATAGATCCAAATACCGAAGTCTGAGATTGAAAGCACATAAATATATCATATCCAATGACCTACTTTACTGGAAGGACCTGGTGGGGATATTACTGCTATGTTTCATAGAAGGAGAAACCCATAAAGTGATTGAGGTTTTCCATGGAGGAGTTTATGGGGGACACTACAGTTGGAAGACCACTACAGATAAAATCCTCAGGGAAGGATTATACTGGCCTATGCTATTTGTAGATGTTTACTCCTAGGTCAAGTTGTGCTAGAAATGCCAATTGTTTGCTGAAAGACATAACTTTTCTCCCCTCCCCCTAATACCAGTATATGTGGAGGAACCTTTAAGATAGTGGGGACTAGACTTCATTACAGAAATAAACCCACCATCCAGTGGCCAACACAAGTGGATATTGGCAGCAACTGAATATTTCACCAAGTGGGTAGAGGCCATCCCAGCTAGAAATGCTACAGACTCAATGGTGATAAAATTCATGAAGGAGAACATACTATCCCGATTTGTGTGTCCTTTCAAAATTATCATGGATAATGCTCAAGTCTTCAAAATTTTCAAGTTCACCATCTTCTGCCATAAATTCAATAACATTATTAGGCACTCCACTACACACTACCCTCAAGGTAATGGCTTGGATGAGTCCTCGAAATAAACTGTGGTGAGGGTGTTGAAGAAGACCATCACCGAAAATCAAAGGAACTGGGACTCCCAACTGAAGTTTTCTCTGGTGGCCAACCATGTAACACCTAAAAACTCCATTGGGAAATCACCTTTTGAGGTAGTGTATGGCAAGGCTATTGTCTTCCCTATCCAATTAGCAATGTTAGTAGCGAATTTTCTACAAGAAGTCGAGGAAGAGACGAGAGCCTTGACTAGAAGGATAAATACGTTGGTGGAGCTTCATGAAAAAAAGAACATGTGGGGACCAAGTTGTCCAATTACCAACAAAAAATGAAATATTTTTTCGACAAGAGGGCAAAGGACTGACCTCTTCATCCAGGAGATCTAGTTCTCAGGTGGGATGTTCGACGGGAAGACAAAGGAAAACATGGGAAATTTGATCCGCTATGGTTTGGCCCCTTCAAGATTGCAAATGAGAGGGGAAATAACACTTACCTTATGTTGGGTGCCAAATTAGGCCATTTTTCTGCCCATTTCCACTACCCTTTTTGACCTTTTTGCACTCATTTACCTATGATGTTATGTTAAACTTACAAGGTAAATTCCCCCTTACTTGTCCTATTGGTACATTTTAATTAATGAATTAAAATGCACAGAGTCTATCTATTTGCGGTACTAAATCATGTGTTTGATTGCAGCATGAGAATAGGAACCCTCAACTCAGCGTATCGCAACATATCTGGTAACGCTTGATCAGAAGGAGGTCGCGCGGCTTGGGGAACAAGCTCCCTAAACTATTCTTGGCCCTTATTGCTATCTCAGACATCTGATGTTGATACTGTTTCAATCGATGTATATCTTTGTATCTGCAGTCACTATGTTTGCGGGAGATCTATTAATCTCCCTCGTTGTGTATAAATTGCAGGTTGATCCTTTGAATGGGGGTTCACCCATCGGTATTGTAAACTTCTGTTATCAAGTAATAAAAGATCATCCATTTTGTTGTTCTAATTCTTTTCGTGGCTAGTGCAGCCCTAATCAGAGAGGTGGGCATGCTCTTCTGATCAAATTCTGTGTCTTTGTGTGTGTGTGTGATTTATTAGTTTATGTTTGCTGTTACAGTTCTTTACTGTTTATAATTATTTTTGCAGTTCTGTAAATTGTTAATATTTCATTTATGTTTTGAATCTTAAAAATGAACCCTTGCTTGGGAGGGATTACGCGTCTGCCCCTGCATATACCTTGCGCATTGCCTTGAAAGGATATGCACTTGGGTTGATAAGATTAATGTCAGAATAAGGTAGATAAACCACCCCTACCTGGACACCAACACCTGCTCAAAAACTTGGATGGTGAATTGCTGAAACTCACAGTAAATGGTTAGTTCCTCAAAGTTTATTTTCAAATTTAGAGGTATATGTTTTACACTCATTATAAATACTGGTGTGTGTGTATTGTAATTGTTATTTGAATTTTTCAATTTATGATTGAAAAAATCCATTTTCATAGACTTATATTTTGTTTAAGATTGACTCCATGCCCAATGGAAGGAAAGCTACTGGTCTGTAGATTCTCAACACCTTTCCAACAACACACTTTCCCCAGGTGGAGCCAATGTTGTCACTCACTGCATTATGGGTTTTAGTTGGTCAAAGATTCCCAAGAGTAGTGAATTTTGGCTACCTTCCTAGGTGATAGAAGATCTTAGACCTTAATCGGAACATCTCCATTGCTCAGTGCTCAAAAAGCACTTTCCAACGGTATATGGAAGTCCAAGAATGTGTTGGGTGCAGGAATTGGACTTAAGCAAGCTCCTTCAACACTTAATTGTCAACTCGGGGGTTTCATAAACTTAGAGAAGAAGCATAGGTAATGCTAGAAGTGGTATGAAGTTTCCCTATTCCTATTCTTACTTCTCAATTGAAAACTTTGCAGAATGAAAAAAAAAAATCTCAAAGGAAATTAACACCAAAGTAATTCTAGTGTTGGAATGTAAAAGAATGCATTTGCGAAGAAACCAAATAAAGGAACTTTCACACTGTTGTAAGCTATCTTAATCACTGAAGTGAAACTCTATGTCTATCCTCAGTACAGGTGTTGGTAGTTTAACAAGTGGGTCCCTGAAAAGATCTACCTTCTCAATGATTTTCCTTCTCACACTAAGCGGTCGTTCCTGTACCCTTGCAATATGCTTGCACTAGTGCAGGTACATAACTTATGTTAGAAGTACTTATACTGAAGACTTATATTTTCTGTAGGGGCTCTAAGCCTCAAGACTTGGAGCACTTTTTTTCTTGTAGCAAGACACCAGTCCTCGTACCAGAATAGAGTTTCCTACACCAAATATTCCAAGTTGCTTTTGGGAAGATAAAAGAGCATGTTACCTATGAAAGGAATTGCGAGTGCGAGTATAACCTGAAATAATCTTGCACACGAAAAGAATGCTTTAATCGACTGAATATTACAAATAGAAAGAAACTATTAAGATAAAAACAACCTTCAAAAGTAAAGAAAACTTTATTCAGTCAAAGAAGTTTTGCATGTAAACAAATATAACTCGAAATAGTTCAGTTTAATATTCCAGATTACTTCTAGTCTTTTTCCTTAAGTTGTGAAGTGAAAATACAAATTGAGATATGAAACAACGTTTTCTTCTATTTCCTGAAGTTATCTTTATTCTTTAAGAATTCAACTTTCAATATTAGAGACAAACACTTGCTTTGCAGGAATATCTTAAATCATGTAAAAGGAAAAGAATGAAACATTCGTTGTAAACAAACTAGCGAACCAAAGTGCAAGATCCTACATGATTTAGTGCAGGAAGGATCTCATATGCATGATCCAAGCGAAAGAAAACCAACAAAGAAATTATATGAAACAATTTAATTTAAATTCCACACAACGGATCCGTTCACACTTGACTATTTAATGGAATAAATCATAATTCATGGGCAAGCACAAAATTCAAGATTCAAGTCACACTACTTTAAATGAATAAAGTTAAAACACCTTTTAAGATAACAAGAAAGAGGGTAAACGAGCCGGTTTGGCTGGGCCCCATCCAACCAACTCATTTATTGCGTTAGGAAATGAAAACCTTCATCACGTTATCGATACATCAATGAATAATTACACGCAGAATGAAAAATCCATGGCGCAGCTCCTTGTATTAATTTCGATCAGCAAATTTACATGAGAGTTCAAGTCCAGCGAGAACGAGGGTGGGAATGAAATTACAAATAAACCAGAAATTACAATGATCTGTTATCGCTATCACTTGCTAGCTAGTTCTATCTAAAATCTACATTTTATACAACCCTTTGGTCTGTAACCAAAAATTATAGTCATTCCACATCAAGCCTTTCGGCTGAAACAAAATTACAACTTAAATTGATGACTATACTAAAGTGCAAACTATTCATGGATGTAGATTGATCTTTGGCCATATCCGTGATTGTCCTCCGCTTTAATTTCAAGTCCAAATAACCACAACTGAATTGGATGACATGGACCAAGATGCCTACGTGGAGTGATCGACAATTACGGAGATCACGTAAAGGATAGTTGCTGGCGGTGCAGGAATCTTCATGCACTACATCAAGCTAGCATAACGATTAATAATTTAGCTTTATCAAATACTTTAGGAAAGTAAATATAAGTTACAAGAAATATTTAGGCACATGAAATCTACTTAAAATGATTAATTAAGCACCTAATAATACTTAAAAATGAAATATGAAGTTTATGTAGGAATAGACAATATTCTTGGACTAGTGCAGGAATGAGGAGGTTTATTTAGAAAAACAGAGGTTAATGGTTGTGGTTTTGTGATAGGAAGGGGAAAAAATGGGGCATTTTGGCTTTCCAACATCCTCCCATCCCTAAGTTGTTGTGTGTCCTCACACAACTTTTACCAGTTGCAAAAATCTTCAACGTAGGAAGTCATCTTTGAATCCTGCACCTGGATACTGATTCCTGCCTTCATTACCTTCGTATTCTTTGCTTGGGCTTTCTTAAGTTATTTAGTCACCTTTTTGAGGTACTTGTAGCATTTAGAAGCCCAAAACTTCCATATATTCACTTGTATTTTCTGCTATTTGAACTTTTCTATTAATTCTATCTCGCCTTGCTTCTGGCAAGTCTCCTCCTTCATGACCTAGTTTAGTGCTTCCAAGTCATGAAATTGATGCTTGAGCTCTACTATCCAGTTATTCAGATAGAGGGTAGAGGTCTCTGTTTCTAGCTCATTTGGTTCAAGCACTTTCTCTGCAACTAATTCGAAACATGTACCGTCGTTGCCAAGATCAAAGTCGTCTTGGCCATCTAGCATCTGCATCATGATATCACCAAGGGTTTCAGTGCCAGGGACTTCTATGTCACCAAAGGTTTCATCCTCCTATGCGTTTAACTCATTTGGAGTTTTAATGCCCCATACATACAACTCAGCAGAGGCTTCAGTACCTTGTTCATTCACCTCATCAGGGGTTTCAGTACCCTATTCCTTCAATTCGTTAGGGGCTTCAGTACCCTGTTCATCAAAATTATCGAGGGATTTAGTACATTGTTCATCAAAATTATCGAGGGCTTCAGTACCCTGTTCATCAAAATTGTCGAGGGCTTCTTGGTGTTGCACCTCGTCATCTAACTGAACTTCTACTGGGTCTTTAATTGCACTTGTTTTCATTCTTTTCTTCTTCAATTTATGAACAAAGGCTGACAAGAGAATGTCATATTCCTTTTCAACATCTTCTTTATTCCCCACTCTGTGGGCTACTGCATCTGCGAGAACCGGGAGGTTATGATCTCTAGGTGAAGCCTGGGGTGTCTCATCAATCAAGATTGGGGAGCTCGACTGAGCACGACTTGTCCCCGAAGAGATAATCCTTCTCCTCATCAAGGTCTTGGTCATTCTTATTTTCACTGAGGATTGGGTTTCTTCAATAGTTTTCTTCTCTACTTGCACCATTTTATCTTTAATTTTCCTCTCATCTTCCCCTTCTTGCCTGCAATTTTTCCAGTTGACTCCCTTGCACTTCTCTCCTGAAATTCTTTCAAGAATGCCTCCTAGGTTATTCCATTAACTTCCAGCTCTTTCTTGACGAGGATTGCAATGAGCCCGTGATGGTATAGTTTATCTACAACCTGATTCACACTCCCATTCTGCACTCCTTTTGTCATTTTCTCTAGAATTCGGAGTAGGAAGTCTTGCCATTTTCTGAGCATGACGCTTTGTAGAAGCCCTTTCTTCCAGTTGACCTTGAGCTTTCGATCAACCACAAATCAGTCCCATATTTTCCTTTTGATCCTCTCCTTCTTGAACCATTTTCACCCACAATTGACAAGCTTGTAGCTCATGCTATAGATTCCTCTATGACTTCAAATTCCAGTGAGCCTACTTTAGCTCGACCCTCCTCGAACATCCTTGCAAAGTCCAGAGCCACAGTTGTATCGAACCCATCGAATTTATGCAAAAATGGGAGAAATCCCTATTCTTGCAATAGTGCAAGACTCCCTCGATACTCGAACGTTTTCTCTATATCCCTCACAGATGATGGTTCATGTCTCATGGGTGCCATCTCTGTGTTGAATTCACCTCAATTATCTGTCACAACTTTGGAAGTATTTCACACTGCAGAGTGTAAGGGAGCTGTCGAGAGTTTTATGATGGAGATCCAGCTATTCCATCGTCTTGTTAATCATTCCCATCCAATCACATTTAATCATTATTATATCCTCTTCTGGATGGATGCACACACGTATCAATCTGCTACAACAGGAAATGATAATTGGAGGAGGCTCAAATTTTTGCAATGGCGGTATAACGGTCGTTGGGGACTGGATTATGAGGTGAGGTGAGCGAGCACGTGATGGAGGATATTTTCAATGGAGGTAAGTGTAGGATTTTAGGTGGGTCTGTACTATCCCTAGTTACCTCATAATTCACATAAGGTGTACTTCAGTACTCATTAAAAATATTAGACTTCAGAACCTAAAATATCTTGCACTTTTAAATGATGTTTCCCTAAATTAGTAAATGATAAAAAAATGTTTTAACCAAAATTTAAATAATACAATGATATGATCTATCATCATGGTAGTTATTCATTTCTAGAAAAAAATGTAGACTTCTCAATAACATCATGCTTTTGTACTGTGTTCAAACAATTTTCTCCACTATGTTTGCATGTCTGCACTAGTTGTGCTTGCACTGCAGCATGCTGGCACTGAACCTGCTTGCACCAATCATGCGTGTTCCTACACCGAGGATTTCTGTAGCATCAAAGAAAGAGGGGATAATAATAAAAAACAGATAGAACTCAGTTCTTTGGCTGGACTTTGAAAATTTCTTGACCATACAAGATAAGTTTTATTTGCCAGTCTTTGGTGCTTCATGAGCATGCCTTTGGATATCTAAGCACACAAAATCTAGTAAAGATTTCAGTAAAAAGAAAGTCAACAACAACTCTTTCAATAGCAAAAGAAACAGCTTTAGCTTCTACACATTTTGTAACAAAATCTGTACAAACCAAAATATTCTTTTTATTTAATGATGTCGAGTTAATTGGTCCTACAAAATCAATGGCCCATTTTTCAAAAGGCTCAATCATAACCTGCAGACATAAATGCATTTCATTGGTTTGATTAGGTTGGCCAATTCGTTGATAAGTATGACATTGCTTGACATACTGTTTGGCATCCTTAAACAAGGAGGGCCAAAAATAGCCAGCTCGTAACACTTTGTATGCAGTCCATTTATCAGCGAAGTGACCCCCGCAAGGTTCATCATGAACAGATTTTAAAATATCAAACACTTCTTCCTCTCTTACACATCTACAGATAATAAGATATTTTCTAGTGTAAAAGAGGTCTCCTTGGATCCAGGAATATGCAATTCTTTTCTGTATGATATTCTGCTCTTCATGAGTGGATAAGTGAGGTGGTAATTTTCCAGTGACTAAATAGTCAGCTATGTCATCAAACCATGAGGATTTTGTTGACATAGAAAAAATATGATCGTCAGGAAAATCATCATCGACAGGAATTGCTTCACTGAGATTATCTAATCTTGAAAGATCATTTGCTACTACATTACATTTTCTCAGTCTATCAATAATGGTAATATTAAATTCCTGCAACAATAATAACCACCTAGTCACTCTACCACTAGTTAATGGTTTATTCATCAAATATCTTATTGCAAAATGGTCAGTATGCACAAAGACTTCATACCATATAATATAATGTCTGTATTTATTAATGGAAAAAATTACAGCTAAAAAATCTTTCTCAGTAACCGTATACTTTAGTTCAGTGGGTGACAAGTTTTTACTAATGAAATAAAAAGCATAAGATTGTTTGTCTTCTTCTTGTCCTAAATTTATGCCAATAGCAGTATCTGAGGCATCAGAGGAAATATGAAATGACATGGACCAGTTTAGTCCTCTCAAAATTGGTCCCTGAACTAGTTTTTCCTTCAATGTCTCAAAGGACTGTTGGCAAGTTGTGGACCAAGAAACTCACTATCTTTAGTCAAAAGTCAGAAAAGGGGGGGTATCTGTCCTTGAGAAATTCTAAATGAATCTCCTATAGTAGGTTGCATGTCCTAGAAAACCTCTCACTTACCTTTGAGTTTTAGGTATAGGAACACTCACAATAATTTCTATTTTTGCAGGGTCAACCTAGATACATTTGTCAGAAATAAGATGGCAAAGAACCACTCATGCCTTGCACATTAATTTGCATTTTTTTGTCACTCAAGGCAAGATGATATTCTGGGTAGTGAAGAAGCACTCTTTCTAGATTTTTGAGGGCTTCCTGAAATGAATCACCAAGCACAAAAAAGTCATCCATGTAGATTTCCACACACTCAAGTTCAGGAAAAATGGCCAAGACTTCCCTTTGAAAGGTAGTTGGGGCATTACATAGCCCAAATGGAAGCACTCGATAAGAAAATTTACCCCATGGACATGTAAAAGGGGTTTTGTCTTGATCCTCGGATGAAATCTGTATCTGGTTATAACCGCTAAAGCCATCTAGAAAAGAAAATTACTCCTTACCAGCAAGGGTATCGAGTACCTGGTTGATGAAAGGAAGGGGGAAGTAATCTTTGAGAGTGGGTTTGTTCAATTATCTGTAGTCAATACAAATGCACCATCTCCCATCTTTTTTTGGGACTAATACCAATGGAGAGACCCAGTGGCTGTCAAAAATGGGATAGATAAAATCAACATCTAAGTTTTTTTGCAATTCTTCCTTTACAACATCTCTTAGAATTGTGTTCATATGCCCTTGGGGTTGTCGGATAGGTCCGGCTCCATCCTGAATATAGATATGGTGGGTACAATTTTCAGTAGGGATGCTTTTCATATCTTCATAGCTCCATGCAAAGGCATCAAGTTGGTTTCACAACAAATTCACAAGCTTCTCTTGCTGGGATTAATCCAATTCTGAATTGATATGTAAGGATTTACCTAGACTAATATCAACAAGAGT
>APFE031536588.1:127106-152076 GCA_000404065.3 Pinus taeda | reverse complement strand
TGGATACAAGGTGACCTTCTTCCTAGAATCTCCATGGGAAATATACATGTCACCAGAACGACATCCGATATAAGCATCGGTCGTAGCAAGCCATGGTCATCCCAAGATCAAGGGATGTCCTCCCACAGGATTCTTTGGCTGAAGCACAATGAAGTTTGCAAGGTATTACCATGAGTCTAAAGAAATGACCACATCATACAACACCCCTTCTGGCTTGATTTTAGATCTGTCTGCTAGTTCAAGCATAGTGGGAGTAGGAAGAATATGGACCAATCCAAGTTGATCATAACATTAATGGCTGCCTATTACAGATTTATTTGGACACATCAACCCCAACTTACATTTCGATGTTATTAGGGTTCATCAACCCCTAATATAGTTGTTTTATGCCATAAAGAACTTAATCGTTTGAATACCTCACTCCCAAAGAAGTTCCATCACAAAATTCATCCAAAAAGTATCTCTGAAGAGATCATTGCAGGAAGCCCTTCATTAGGCTGCAATGCATTGCAGGTGCCACACTGACTAAGTGCTATGCATTGCACTTATGCCTTCTTTAGCCTGCGATGATCGAACTTGGGCAAAGTTCTGGGAAGGTTTGAAGATTCCCCATCCATGGGAAACCTCTAGAAGCTTCTCAAGTGCCATCTGCCCCTCTGAGTTCGCCCAAGGATGACAAAAGGAATTAGGAAACATCAACCTCCTATCTCCCTATTTCATGGAACCAATTCCTAAAAATAGAAAGGCATTCATCATCTTCATTGATGAACCAACCTCCTTCACTCATGTATAAATGGATCACTCATCCAAGGGATCTCTAGGCTGAATAATTTTGAGTTGTAAGGAGGTACTGATGATTTTAGTATTGAGGCTAAGTATTGTGGTAATGTTGGAATTTCTTGTTGTTCATGAGGTGAAGAAAGTTTGAAGCTGGAAGGATGGCACTGGATTGAACTCATGGGTTGTAATCCTTCTTTCTATCAATGAAGCTTTTCAAGATTTTTCCCCTATGTTTGTGTAATCTATCAATGCATTCATATGTTTATCATATTTTCGATTCTATGTTATTTATGAATTATGGATCATTTCTTTGACAGGTCTTTATTTTTGTAATTGTATCGGTACTCTCCAAGCGTGTTATGTACAGGGAGGAGCAACGAGATCAGTCACGGGAGAGATGGATCAAGCAAGGAATCAAGCAGAAGTTACAGGTTGGTTCTGTATAATCTTTCTCTTATCTGTTGTTCATAGGAAAAATAGTGAATTGTTTTAACTGTTGTTTCTAGGTTAGCTACCAAACCTAGAGGCATAGCATTTCTTAGAAATACTAATTATTCCTGAAACAAATTGGTGACTCCACTGGGGATCATTTTTCCCTTTTTGGTAGTTTAGTAGCCTCTCAGAACATTCCACTGCACTTTACTTGCTGTTGTTTATTGAATTCAAGCTTAATCCATTGAAAATTGAATTGAATTTGAGCCAAAAACACCTTCAAAATTGCTCACTGTGATCATCGCACTGTCCTTAATTGAGACCTGCTATGCATTGTAGTTCCCACATGGACACAATGCTATGCATCGCACTCTATCACTACAGCCTACACTGATTATTGAAGATCAATTTTCCCATCTAGGAATTGAAGTTTTTGACTAGTTTCATCTTTGATTTGATTGCTTACTGAACATGAATGATGTCTCATCACTGAAACCGGCCTTCATCTCTTTAATTCGGCCCTATTTAGACTAAGATTGGTGAATGTTTTTATGTATTTGTTTTGTCATTTACAATCCATTGTTAAAAAGAAGTATTGATCGATTGTCATTTCGATAGAGAAGTGTCGTAAAATACTCATTTTCTTTGAAAAGTGAAGTGTTGTAAAGTCCTCCTTCATAACTCATCGATTAATATATTTTATGCATTTGACTTGATTTCATTCAAAGTGTCGAAAAGTTTCATTTATTCAAACTTGAAAGTGTCATTCAGTCTTATTTTCTCTCTTAGAAGAAAATCGTCATGAATTGCCATTTTGTGTGAAATATTATGAATCGTTTGTGCATTTAGTTTTTCTTATTGTATCATTCACATTAAGGGAAACTGAAAACAAATACATGCATTTGCATTTTAAAGTTTTAGTTTGTGTGCTAAAAGGAATGGAATTGCATTATTTTGTACTCTCTGCTATTTGCTCAAAAGTACTTCTATGCTCTATCCCTTATATTTTGGATTTTCATTGTTGAAAATAAACGAAAAGAGTGCTTATCATTATTGATGCATTTTTAGGAATTTCAGAACACATTTCACAGTGAACCTTCTGTTAGAGTTGGTCTGGTCAAGTCCTCCATCAGGGATCAAAACTCTTTATGCATTTCATGATTAGGTGTCCCGCTCCACTCTTCTAGTTGCATTCCACTAGAGTCATGCCATGATTTGACGGAGAAGGTCATTATAGTCTCATGTCTGGCACCTGTTGGCTCAGGTATTTTGTTAATCATCATCAAAATCCATGACAGTTAGGGTCTGGTCCTTTAAAGGACAAAGGTCATTTCGAGGTCTAGGTCTAGGAATGCATCAATTCGGTACTTGAAACATGTCCAGTAGGGCCATGCAGGCCAGAGTGAGGACCTTACACAATTATGGTTCAGAAAGCTTCATCGTCATGGGATAGACTTCGACTCTTCTTCAAAACTCTGTTTGGAAGAAAAGTCAAAAAGCACCATTTATGACAAAATTTGCAAAAAACTCGCCAATTTATTTTTCAGAGGCAGTCATGGTTTCCGTGGCCAAACATCCCATTGTGCAATCCCTACAAAGAGTGCCGAAAGTTTCGTCGTTTGAGCTAAAATTTCAAAGGGAAAGTGAAAATCAGTGTATCCTAAAGTCAATGAAAAAGTGCTAAATCACAACATTATAAATTGGGTTTTTGAAGAAGCAAAAATCAAGCTCACCTCTCCCAAAGCTTTATATACAAGTTTGCACCACAATCAGAGGCATTATGCAAATCTAAATCAGTGGGAGACATTGCAAGGTGATTGGACTGCATTGGTGATCATTTGAAGTGAGGAGGAGTCAGTTTTCAGGGTGTGGCGCACACACAGGGTGCGGCGCGCATAGCCCCCGTCCCAAGTTCAGAGCAATAATCCGCACGACGCATATAGAGCGCGTGGCGCATTGGGCTTTGCGCACGGCACTTGTAGGCCAAGGAGCAAAAAAGAGTGAGAAGCCTGCGGAGAGGAAGTTTTTGAGGGCGCGACACACACAGTTAAGGGCGTGGTGCACACGCAGGGCGCAGCGCACACAGCCCCCGCCCCCAATTCGTAGTTGTAATGTGCGTGGCGCATACCCGGAGTGCGGCACACACAAACTTGAGCGCGGCGCACATAGGCAGAGGCGTGGCACACAGAACCAGAGTGCCCAGAATGTGCCAAATCCACTCAATTTTTTTGGGGAAGCACATAAATTTGCAAGGTAGGCTCTATTATCCCACTTGTTCATCAAATTTGTTAAAGACATGGTGGCTTTGTGTCCAATGATGGAGATGAAACAAAACTCTTAAAGCAACCATACGCAATATGCCAAGAGACCATTTTTCTAGGGTTGTGCAATCGTATTATTGATGCCAAGGTCCCCTTTTCCCTTCCTTATCTTTTTCCCTTGCTCCCCTATGCCATTTTTCCGATCATCACTACCCTAAACTACCAACCCATATTCCCTTTCCCCTCCTCCTATTGCTAAATACAAACCCCTAACCCTACCCTATCAAAAATCTTGAACTCCACCCACCTCCCTAACAAAGTTTTCCCTATAACCCCTATTCCCATTTCATCACTCCCCTCCTAACAATCCTTGTTTCATTGTTCCCCTTGGTAACAAATACTACAAAGGCACCCAGCCTCACACCATCATCACATAAGGCAGCCTAGTCACAACCCACATTTGCAGTCATGTCATCACAACTTTCATCCGAGTATGAGAGGGAGACACAGAGTGACTCATATTTAGAAGAGCAGGCTCCCAGGAGACCCCACAAGAGTGGCAGACATGTCAGGGATAAACCTACTACCCTCACCAAGTTACAAGCATGCCCTCTTGCCATGTCATCTTTCCAGTATTTATCATGCTTTGAATTTTGTCAAAGGGTGACAAATGTCAGAGTTCATCATGAGTTGGTCCGGTTATTTGTGCTTCATCTACATGGAGGTTAGTCTACCTTGGCCGGGGTTACTTTCACCTTGACACCCGAAGCTATATCATTGGCAACAAGTATTCCAAATGTTGGGTAGCAGTGGCATAAGAAGAAGAAGGGGGAAATACATCACTATGAGCCTTACATAAAAACCAGGTTCGTGAATGAGCTCACAAGAGTATTTCCTTTCAGATATTTGAAGAATGAGTATGCTCTGCTCATGAGGTTGATCATGAAATACTTCAGTTGCGAGGGGAGGTTCTCTAGACTATATGCTTATCATATCCGCCTGCTCATGCACTTCACCAGGGTGAGGCTGATGAACCTCCCGTTTTTCATATGCAAGAACATAGAGAGGATGAGCACCTTCATGCTGCATAAGAACCCTCAGCAACAACTCAACAGTGTCTATCACTTCGCTCTCATTCGGATTTTGGTAGATCATCAGTTGGGATTGCAGGGAATTACTTGGGAGGACTTCATCTCCTGTGACTTCTTCAGCACACCACAGGAACAATCAGGGCCCGAGCAGGAGTTGGGTGGTCCATCTTATCAGTATGAGCATCATGAGACCACTACCATGCCAGTTTTCATTACATATCAAAGAGGTAGCAGGCACTTGTTTGCAGCAGCAAAGCGGGTGTTCTCTCCACTCGGGGTGGAAGGGGCCTCGCTTCTAGGATCGACTACGTAGGTATTGGACAAGGGCAAGGAGCCCATGCATGATGAGGGGCCATCAGGTGCATAGGAGACCGGTGTCATCCTCATTCAGGATGAAGAGGCAGAGGCAGAAAATGCCAAGCTCAGGATGACCATTCAGGAGCAGGACACGAAGATCAAAGACTTGATACTCAATTTCGAGAGAGCCTGATGGGTCATCAAATATCTTGAATAGAGAAACAAATAGCTTGAGGACCAACAGATGATCATAGAGCTGCAAAACATTCGTGAAAATAGGCAAGCTGTCCAGTAGAGAAGAGTTGAGCTCACTACTTTGGAGCAAGAGATCAATAACGACCGTGAGACTTGGTTGGATCGGGTCAACCTACACTTGGAGAAAAAGCTGGAGAAGAAAAATAGGGACACTGCCATATTGAGGAGGATGGCTTGTTATTACAGGGCGCGGAACATGAGCGTAAAGGCCCGAATAAGGAGCTTGAAAGCTAGATTGAGCAAAGAAACAAAGGAAGCAAAAAGGGCCAAAGAGCAATATCGGCTTTGAATCTTGGCTGAAGCTTCCTTGGCATAGCAGGGCACTTCATAGAGGCCGTCTAGCCCAAATTTCAAGGAATTTGGGAAATTTTTGGTCGCACAACAAATTTTTGGCACAAAAACAGGTTTTTTCTCTATACGCACCGCGCCACCAGCGCGACGTGTAAGATTGGAAGCTCCAAATGAGAAATGGTTTGCATCTGTGGATTCAACATGAAAAATAAAAATTTTTGACACTAGGAGCAAGAAATTTGGAGAAGATCTTGGCCACCAAAAGGGCAAAATGCACTAAAAAATGGCCTCACTGCCCCTATTTTGACACACAGGAAGCAGTCTTGGGAGAATGAATATTTTGAGGGGAAAATGAGCTCCACATTCAAAATTTCCACTGGGGTTGGAAAGTATATAGGATAGGCTTTCCAAGAAGCTATTCTGCACTCATTTTGGACACCGGGAAGGCCCTCAAAACTAGCCCCAAAGTGGCACGACGCATACAGGAAAGGAGCACGACGCATATAGGAAAATCGGCCAGAATGACTCTGTTTCGCGAAATTTCGCTTCTCGACTTTTTGTAAGTGGGCCCACTATATGTACTTTAGTTTTTCAGAAACTAAGGAAGTTTTATAAGCATTTTCACTCCAGATGGTCAGTTATCCAAGTGGAGAAGGAAGGCAAAGGGACACCGAGCCATTTGTCATGTTTATGGCGATGCACCTGTAGCTGCTGTTTGGCTCTCCGTCTTCAATTTGTAATGATTTGAGTAACTCCCCAACCCTTGGGTGTTATATCTCTCCATAGAACTTTCTATATATTGTATTTAAACTATTTGCAAAGGGTTGGTTGGCTTGTAACTTCTGGGAGACTGTGGGAAAAAAACTTTGTTTCTGCACTGTATATTTTTATAGAGAATTAATGAAAGGCAGCGGCTCTGTTTCATGAGATTCATGTGGTTGTGAGTGTAGCAAGTGTGTCTCTTATGTTTCATATGTATCTTGTTATGTTTCATAGTTCATTTCGTATCCATTTCTGGTGAAATTTTTCGAGTGAGATTAGGTAGAATTAAATTTTATTGCTCTACCTGTGGGAAAATTTCACGTGCAGTGTTCTTTCTTCTGTTGAAAAGGATTCATGTTGTCCATGCCCTTTCCACCTTCCTAACCAATCTATCCATTCCTTTGTTAGGTTCCATAGTTCCATTTCATATTCATTTATGGTGAAATTTTTCGAGTGAGATCAGGTAGAATTCAATTTTATTGCTCTACCTGTGGGAAAATTTCATGTACAATGTTCATTCTTCTGTTGAAAAGGATTCATGTTGTCCATGCCCTTTTCACTTTCTTAATCAATATTTCCATTCCGCCATATCTTAGAACTAAATTGCTATGCTTTCAACCTACCTTGCCTCACGAAATAATCTGTGCCTCTATGTTAAGTTCTCTGTTCATTGAGGTCCAGCGGTCCCATAACATCCCAGAAACACAGTCATTCATAAAAACCACTCCTTATTTTCATTTCCACTTACTAGCCTAAGAGAAATAGTTCGTTTGAAAGTCATCTCAGTCCTTTTCGTTCATCAATTCACTGAGTGTGACTCGGAGAGAGCCCTCTCCTGTTCTGGTAGGGCTAGCTACCATACTGAGCGTGGTTTGTGGTTACCCTGAATTTTGCCTTCCTCCAGCCTGAGGCGGATTTAGGTGCTAACACCTTCAAAGGAAAATTTCTAAGCAAGATCAACTTAAAATAAACTTTAATTAATCTAAAAATGCTTTGGAACTTAATGCAACACATCTAGATGTCTAGGCTAGAGACGTGTTCCGGCATCTTTAAACCTAGTGGCTATTGTTTTGAAGGTTGGGTGATTCCTCCTCTTTGATCTGATAAGTGCTAGTATGGATTTGTGCTCCCTATATCGTCACGTATATAGTGGGAGACCCCAACCGGTTGAAATAATTTGTCCTTAGGAAATCGAGTTTGCCGCCTTACCAATCGTAATGCCGCCTTACCAATCGTAAAGTCCTTGGTAATTTCTCTTTCACTTATCACCAAGGTGTATATTGCAGTTTTGCAATTTGTTTGGTAAACCCTCTTGTCTATAGTCTCTACAGTAGTCACTTTCATTCCTTTTTGACTCTTTAAAAGTAAAAGGATCATCTGAGCACTTGTGCTTTCAGGCTCATTAAAAATCAAAGGTGATTAGAGTCATCTTTTGCTTTTTCTCGACTCTTCAAAACTGAAAAAGTGAAGCTGTGTCCAAGTGTTGTTAAAATTAATTGACCACGAATAAAATCCTTATTTCTTAGTTGAGTTTAAGTTGATAAAGTAATCCACAATCGTGGAAGAAATTCAACCCAAACCCTGTCGTTCATGGAGAACAGCAAGTCAATCTCCTTTGCCTCCCGAAGCGACACCAATTCGGACAAAACAGTCTCATTTAACTGAGTCTAGCACATCAAGTACTCCTAGTTCTTCATCTGGGTTGTTTGAAACATTTGTTTCAACAGCTTCAGAGACTCCAGTTACTTCAATTATTTCTGGTACCTCCATTCTTAAAGAGGAAGTTTCATAGTTACCTGAGGACATTAGTACTGATCCTAGTGTAGCAATAACTGAGGTTTTCCAACAACAAGTTGATCCTCAATTTGAAAATATTCAACCAGGAAGTGCTTCTGAACCTGAAACAATTCCATCAAGAGTTGGTTCGAAATCTATCCCAGTTCAAACCGAAGTTACATTTGAACCAGAAGTTGTTTAGGAACCTCCTTTTGAGATTGTTGTTCATTTACCTAAACATCTAGGTTTTGAATTTCAACATTGAGAAGTAGTTACCCCTCCGACACCAGTCACTGTCGAAACTACACTTTCTTCAACACTAGAAATATTTTACGGACCTAACGATCAACCTCTTCCACCTGATTTTATTGCCATAGAAGAGATAGTAGAGGATTCCACACCAAAAACCCCATTTCACTTTGTACCTGGGATTAATCTTTATCCTGCTGCTCTTGATTAATTTGCTTCATCTAATCCTGCTTCTTTGCAAGTTCCTGTCAAATCTTTGGGACAAATTTTGGGCTAGTTAACAATGGCTGAATAACCATCAAAATCCAGGACTGTATCATTTGATGTAGCTACAGCAGAATCTTCTGTTGTCACTCCCTCGATGTTTTGAACCACACCTGAGTCGCACATATATGGTGAATCATCCATCTCGATTGGTTACCAATCAGTGTCTGGAACCCACTCAGGGGTTGCTTTTGCACCATGGTCAATACCCATTAACTCGTCCAGAATTCAACTTGGTTTTTCTCACATGGAAACTCAACAATTTGATCCTGCACATCAGTATCAATTTGGGGAATCTAGTCATCAAAGACCGGTGTATCCGTTAAACACTGGATTGCCACCATATGGAGAGCAATATGCTTATTCACTGTTTCCTCCCTTTTAAGGGGGACAACCATATTGTAATTTCCAACAGTATTCAAGTCAAACTAGAGTTAGACTTTGTCAATGGAAACCAGTAATGCCAAACCAACCAATACTTGTGTATCCAACACAAACAATGCAAACTATGTCAAATATTCCTACTACACCTGCTGTTACTACTGTGCCACAGTCAGAAGCTCAATCTGTTGTATCTCAACCGATACAAACTAATCCTTCTTCCTTGCAACCACAAGTTTCAAGGCAAGAAGTTCCAGTTTCTCAAGTTTTTATACAACAACCACTTATTTCTAAAGCTCAACAACAACCTCAGGTTAGTATACCTTTATCTAGAATGACCCAGGCATACACTGGTATAATTGATCCACAACTTGGTAAATGTTTCGTTACTGGGCAACAATAGTTGGTTCAACAACCGTGGCTATCGCAATTTCAACAACCTCAATTCCAACAGTCCCAACCCTAGTTTGGTCTTGGTTCACAAGCTCAAACTAGTTTTGGTCAATATCAAGCTTACCAAGGACCTGGGCAACAAGGATTTGTAGGTTATGGACAACCACAATTCCAATATGGTTATCGACAACCACTTTATACTAGTTTTATCCAACAAACTTACCAAGGTTACCAAATGCAAATGCCCTATGCTAGTATGCAAAGACCTATTGCACAGGCGATTCCATTCTATCTGGGGTATGCTCCACCTAACTTGAATCGACAGTTTCCATTCGTTGCAACTTTAGAATTACCAAACTTAAACCAGCTGACTAATGATCCAATTGCATATGCACCTTGGTGGTCGGTGATTCCTCATAAGCTACCATCCAATATTCTGAAGTTTAATGGAAATCCAGGAGAAGACCCATTGAATCATGTTATGCCCTTTCATTTATGGTGTTCATCCAATACTTTGAATGATGATTCAATCAGACTTTGTCTTTTCCAAAGAACACTTACTGGTCTAGCTGCTAAATTGTATATTGAATTACCTAGAGCTTCTTTCGATAACTTCACCATTCTAGCCACTACCTTTTTTACCCACTTCTAGTTACTTATCAGGTACGATATTGGAACAAAACTCTTGAACAACTTTAAACATACTACCTCCACCCATATATCAGATCATATTCATGAGTGGTGGCGTCATCGTCAAATGGTTAAGACGTATGTTCTCGATCAGCTTTTAGCTGAGTGGTTCATAAAGTCCTTGTTGCCATCAATCACTGAGGATGTGGAAAAATGAGGAGTTGTCACAAAAGAGAAAGTTATCGCTCGTGCCCAATATTTGGATTTGATTTTCACACAATCAGGCATGCCCTATGATAAAATTTCTGATGCACCTAGACCAACCTTCAATGTTCCACCACCTCCAAAATCAAGTAGGGACTCTCATGCCGGCAACGGCATGATTGGTTCCTTAAGCACACAAACAACAAGACGACCATCTGGTCAAACTCTTGCTATTTCCAACCAAAATGCAAATCAATAAAAAACACTCTTGCCTAGGAGATTAATTCCATTTCATCTGACAAAGGCAAGAATCCAAAGCAACCATGAGGTAAGAAAAAGGGAAAGAATAACAAGAAGAAACAGGAAAATTCCACTCCTGAGAAATCATCTCAATCCCCTAATGTGGCTAGGAAACCTCGCTATCCATGTCTGATATGTAATGATGAGAATTTTACAAGAGATTGTCCACTTCAATTTGAGGTCTCTAAACTTCTAAAGGCTTCAAATACCTTATTAGTGTTGACAGATCCGTTTCCAACCCTAGAAACACATTTGGTTGAAACTGATAATGCTTCCACATCCCATGTACTCATGTTGTCTATCGCAAATACGCAAAACAATGTTTTGGTGTCAACATGGAATAACGATTATGGAATTTCGTCGTCATCGAATAACCAGGCTACTGATCAACCTAGTACTTCGACTTCGACTTCACCAGAAGTTGTTCCACCAATCATACCTGAATTAACGATAAAGCCACTGAAAGGAGTTGTACACAAATCAACATTCAATCCTTGTGCTCGAGCAACTCAAAACTGTAACATAGTGGAATATCTAGCTCAATCATCTTCCGCAAAGCTGACACTTCAGGTGTTGCAAAACTGTCCATCCCAGAAACAAGTTTTATTGTCAGCAATAGGTGGAATATATCCTACAGATTCTAATCTTGTGGTTTTCAATCATACGAGACATACACCACAGTTACCAGTGCAATTACCTTTCCTAATACAAGTAAAAGCTCTCAATAAAAATGTTCACCGAACTATTAATGATGAGGGGGCATCTACCTGCATTATGTCTATGAGTTGCTAGAAAACTCTTGGTTCACCGCCCTTGTCACAATCTCAAACTACATTAAAAGCTTTCGATGGGAGAACATACACTCCATATGGGATTTTGAGTAACCTGCAAGTTGAACTAGGGGGAAAAATAGTAAATGTTGAGGGTGAAGTCGTTGACAGACTCCCTGATTACAAAATTTTACTAGGAAGGCCTTGGGTATATGCTATGGTTGTTGTTGTTTCCACATACTTTCAAATGATTGCATTTCCCCTCAAGGGTGGAATCACAATCATTGATCAACTAGCCTTATTTACCAATAGTTCATAGGCCATGGGAAGCATTCCATTGATACACGGAAACTCACAATCACTTCAAAATGTTGGAGTAGGTCTCCTAAAAGAGCCTTCCTTGATGGGCACTTTTACCCTCCCATCACCATCTAGTTTCGCGGAAGTGGCAAGAGTGGAGACCTGCAATATGATTTCTTCTACGTCATCTGAGTTTAAGAAGATTTCCAATAGTTTTGAAAGTGATGATTATGGTGAGGCAATGCCACCAAGCCCCATTGAATCATTATAGCAATCAATCTATTGGGCTTGTGCGACAAACCCTAATCCACACTCAACAATTTCATGGGTAGATAGGTCTTTAGAATATGGCACCTCTTTGGATCCTTTTTCACGTATACATTCTATGGATGAAGGAATCATCCAATCAATGATGATAGGAGAGACGCCATTGGAAGATTATCATCATCATTCCCACCTTCGAGATGACAATGAAGATTATTCGAATGAACTCAATCACCCATCAACCGTTGATTTCTTGTTGAATTTTGTAAATACTGTAGAATATGAGCATAATCTCTCTAGCATAGAAGAAAAAATTTCTATAAACATTTCGAACAAGCCGAACATTGTAGAAAATATTCATGTCGGAAAATCTTGTTCTCCATTAGAACTAGATAACTATTGTGCTCTTTTCCGCAAATTTCGAGATGTCTTTGCATGGTCTTATGAGGAAATGCCTGGCATTGACTCAAGCATTGTTGAACATGAGATTAAAATGTATCCTGATGTCAAACTAGTATGACAACAACTTCGACCTATTCATCCTAAGAAAGTTGTTGCCATTAAAGTGGAGGTTGAAAAACTTTTGCATGTTAGCTTCATTTTCCTTGTACCTCTTATTGATTGGGTATCTAATATTGTTCCAATGATGAAAAAACAAGGGACAATTCAAGTGTGCATCGATTATAGGGATGTAAACCAAGCATGTCCAAAGGAAAACTGTCCTACACCTTTTATCGACCAGATTATTGACGAATGTGCTAGATGCGAGATTTTTTCATTCATGGATGGATTTTCTGGTTACAATCAACTCAATATCCGCCCACAGGACCAATCAAAAACCGCCTTTATATGTCTGTGGGGCATTTTCACATACCAAAAACTACCCTTTGGTTTGAAGAATGCGGGGGCTACATTTCATAGGGCAATGAATTACGCCTTCCATGACATCAAACATATTGTTCAACCCTATCTTGATTATTTTCCTGCTCATTTATGAAAATGGACTGATCACCTGCAACATTTGAGAGCAATATTTTTACATTGTCGACACTACAAAATAAGACTCAATCTACACAAGTGTGCATTTTGTGTTGGCTCTGGTTGATTTCTCAAATTTGTAGTTTCAAAAGACGGAATTCCACTCGATCCCATAAAGGTTCAAGCAATTCTTGACATGCCTCCACCTTCAAATTTGTTATAGATACAAAGACTTCAAGGGAAGGAAAAATTTCTGAGGAGGTTCATTCCAAACTATGCTGAATTAGCTAAAGGTTATGCATGTCTATTGAAGAAAGGGGTACGCTTCCATTGGGACCAAGTTGCACAAGCTTCTTTTGATGCTCTCAAAGATTCCTTGATTAAAGCATCATTAATGTATGGCCCAAACTATAAAAAATACTTGAACCTGTATCTTGCAGCTGTGGATACAACCATTGGTATGGTTTTAGTGCAAGAAGAAAGTGGAGTCGAACATCCTATATATTATTTGAGTCACAATCTTAATGATATGGAAAGTAAATATTCATATGTTGAAAAGTTAGCCTTGGCAGCTGTTCAAGTTGTGCAGAGATTTCGTCATTACATCCTCCTTTGCAAAACTACCATTATATCAGATTGCAACCCTATGAAATACATATTGTCACGTCAATTTCCGGGGGGAAAATATTATAAATGGATAGTTATCTTGCAGGAGTTTGATTTGGAGTTCATCGAATCCAAATCAAATAAATCTCTCGTCTTTGCTGAGTTACTTTGCGATCTTCCCTCGTCCACCAATGATTTAACATCAGAAGTATCAATCTTGGATGAGTCTCTATTTCTGATTTCATTAAGTGATCCGTGGTATGGAGATATACTATTCTATCTCCAGACCTAAGCTTCTAATCCTAATACCTCTCGCTCTGAATAATGACGTACTCGATACCAAGCCAAAAATTATCTATCATTGGTGATACACTTTATTGTCATGGTGTCGATACGATGTTACGTAGGTGCCTTACTCATGAGGAGGCTGAGAAAGCTTTGAATGAATGTCATTCAGGTGCTTGTGGGGGGCATTTATCTGGTTACGCAACTGCACAAAAAATTCTATGAGCTGGTTACTTCTGGCCATCTATATTCAAAGATTGCATTCTTACTGTCAGAAGGTGCCATGCTTGTCAGATTTTTTATTGTAAAACCAGATTACCATCTGCACCACTGCATCTAGTCGTTGCTGTTGGCCCATTCGTAAAATGGGGCATTGATTTTATGACATGTAACCCCACCTCAACCAGGGGGCATGGGTATATTATAGTCACTATTGATTATTTTACCAAATGGGCCGAGGCGATGCCTACATTGAACAATAGTGGCGAAACGGCTACTCTTTTTTTTTTTAACCATGTGGTTGTTTAGGTTTGGTGTACCACAAGCTATAGTTACAGATCATGGGTCACATTTTTGCAATCACATGATGATCAAATTAACTACCAAATTAATACTGTCTCATGATAGTTCTACTCCATATTATTCGCAAGCTAACCGATAGGTTGAGGCAATCAACAAAGTCCTTAAGCACATGTTGCAAAGAATTATTGGAGTTCATAAACGGAACTAGAATTTAATCCTATACTTAGCTCTGTGGGCATATTGGACCTCCGTGAAAAATGTGACCGAATTTACGTCTTTTTAGTTGGTATATGGTTTGGAAGCAGTCTTACCAATTCAATGTGAAATCTCATCCCTCAAACTTGCAATTGACCTGCTACCCGATACTTCTAAAGAAGAAGCACGTTTCTTGGAATTAATCCATTTGAATGAAACCGTCGTGATGCCACACTGGCTTACAAAGCACATAAGAAACACATTAAGGCACAATATGACAAGAATGTTAAGCCTCGTGCCTTCTCAAAAGGTGACCTGGTCTTGCTTTATGATCAGGATTCTGCCAAACTAGGAGCAGGAAAATTTGAACCATTATGGATGGGGCCTTATATTGTTAAATGTTTGTTGACAAAAGGAGCCTATGAGTTAGTTGATTATGATGGGATTCCATTGTCACAGCCCCAAAATGGGTTGTACATTAAATGTTACTATGCTTAATTAAGTGTAGCAAAACTAACTGTACATATGCTTTCATTGCATTTTTGTGTGTTAGTCTCCTTTTAGAGTTTTGATTTGGTTAGGTAATACAGTTCACATTTGTTGCAGATGTCAAACTTTTCGGAATCATTTGTTGGGTATGCCGAGGGAGCTAGTCATAGTACACAGAACTTATCTTATGCAGCATAGGCCATTTTTGCTCCAAGTGGCGTGTTAGTAAGTTTCAGAGGGATATGTATTGGTCGATCGACAAAAAATATTGCTGAGTATAGTGCGTTGATTGAACTCCTCTCTAATGCCATTTCACATGGAATACGCTAAATCATTGTTAGGCTAGATTCACAACTTGTCATACTACAGCTTACTGGCATTTATTCCGTCTGAAACGCAACTATTCATCGAATGTTCCTTAGAGTTTGAATTTTGGAAAGACATTTTGAATTCATTCAATATCAACATATTTCCAGGAATTTAAACACATTAACTGACTCTTTAGCAAACTATGTGTTAAATAGACATTTGCAACATTTGTAAAGAAAGCATTTTTCAAATCACATCATCATTTGAACAGGATTTCATCACTTAACCATGATAAAAATTTGAAAGTCAAATAGATAGTTGTATATAAGTTTTTACAAATAGTTTGTATCCAAGACAAAATCGGTCCTCTGACCCAAAAACTCAAAAATGAATGCAGAAAATATCCTAGACTAGTGTTGCTAATGATAATAGGTCACAGCGTGTGTTATCATACGCAAGAGTTTCATCCAGCGACTCGGCACGCAAATGGTATGGCACTGCAATCTCATGGGTAACTCCTCAATCTAGACATCCAGAATGTCGAGGGTTAAGCCCTCTATGTGATCCTGTAGCTGAGACAAGGTCTCTGCTATGTCCAAATCTCTGAGAACTGCCCTCCCAATAGCTCTCTCCACTGGTGCACCTGCCTCTTGTGGGCGTACCACAAGTTGAATGGATCCAACATATGCATACACATACGAGTTTATTTAGTCTTGGCAACAACAAAAAACACAAGAAAAGTGAAAACTTAAAAAGAAAAGTGTGGTCGAATCAATTTACCAATAGCGCTCCACTGCACCCGAACTGGCAATACCAGATAAGGATCATCTCGGAAGTCCATCCCAACATATGGATATTTCACAAAGGCCATCTCCTGATGGTCAAACCACTCGAAGAAAGAGGAGGAAAATGAGATCAGTGACTGGCCAGCATCCCTAGCCATAAGATCTACCCACCATTGCATCCATGGATCTCTAGGTCCAGGTACTCCCAGAGAAATGTGTTGTGGCTTCATAAGCGGGATTCTTTCCAAGGCAAAGGAAATCAAGATAGACCCATAACAATTTTTTTTTGTCTTTCCAGCCTTCACCTTGGTCAGTTGTTCTCTCATAGATGGAAGAATTGCCTCGCACTAGTTGAATACCTTTGGTTCCAGGCATTCTAAGGCACACTGCATATAAGATCTGTTCGCTAAATGTAAAGCCGCACTATCGGCCAATCTAGCAAAGGTAAATAGGATTGTTCTCAAAGGTCGATCACTAACATCTCGGATATGAATCTTTCCATATCTGTTGGGTTGAGATCCTTCCTAATAGAACTAAAGAATATAATCTCTCACTGATTCACCTCCTCCAGTGAATCCTGATAATGAAATGGGGGCACCCCTCCTCAGTAAACCCATCAGAAATTAAACATCCTCGATGGTAAAGGGGATCGCTTTACCCCTAATGTGAAAAACCTGGTCAGTAGGGTCCCAAGCATGAACGAGATACTATAGAAGTTCCATTTGTTGCCGCATGCTAGATAAGTGAAAGAAGTTTAGCAACCCACAATTGTTTAGGCATCAACTGTGCCCTGATCATTTAAAGCAATCATGTCTTTTTCTTTGTGTTCTTTTTCTCACCATGTAACGACCATTTTGATCCAATGAATATCTGAAACACAATCATTAGATAAATTAGGATCGAACTTGGGAAAGAATCAGTTAAAAATTTGAGGAAAAACAAGTGTTTAATTTTAATTTTTGTGCCCATCAAACTTTCCCTTTAGAGATAGTCCTATGCATTGCACGTTGCCTTTTAGGAGCCTGAAATCCATCATACTTTTGACAGGGAAAGGGTGATATGATCTAGAAAATGCAATATGAAACCCTGGCGGCCTAAAAAACTAAGAAATTTTTACTCAAAATTGAAAAAGAATGGAATAGAATGAAAGAACACTAGAATAGCTCATACCTGGTCCTGATGGCATGAGAAATGATCCACAGAATCCTTTGCAATCGGCTAGTGAAGTTTGGGGTAAAAACTGGCTCTAGAGCTCCAAATCCAATGGTAAAAATGAAATGGTTAAAATGAATTACCAAAAATTGTTTTTATATTTACTTTTACATGTAAATCAAGTAAATGTTGGTTTTTATTCATTTTTTATCCATGCACATGTATTTTTAATCATCTTTGGTGGAGTTTTGAGTAGGATGAATGACTAAAAGAAAAAGTCGATGTACTAAATGGCGAATTGAGCATCTTTGACTGCAAAGCAAATTTTTTGTTTTCTTTTCGAGCTTTGATATAAAATGAAAAGAAACCATAGTATCCTCTTTAAACTCTTTTTCAGACTCTAAATAAGAAAAAGTTGTCAAGCGCTTGTCTATTCCAGCTCATAAAAGTATTGGAAACGACATCTCTCTTGTATTATTTTATCCTTTTTCAGACCTGAGGGATTATTTTACGAAAAAGAACTTATATAGTTTTCTTTCTGCCCCTTTTCAAACTCTTTAAACATGAAAAGGACCGAGTTTCACCGTCACTAGACTCATTAAAACATCAAATAGCAATGGGTTTGCCAAAAGGGTGAATTATAGAACAAGCATATGTTATCCTACTCAAACTTGATAAAAAATAAAGAGGTACTGGTCAACAATGACTAGGGAAAATGGGAAAAGTCTTTAAAACTTATGGTAGCAAGTCACTCTTGAACATGACACTTTCACTTCATCTCCATGACTAAGTTGGGTTGGGTCATTCCGTTTGATGATTATCATACCTTTGGTCTATCACACCATCCATCACTTTTGTTTTGGGTCAACGCTACCAATTCATCTCAGTGTCGGTGATATGTTCAAGAGAAGTCGTCCACTTAAAACTTCATCTATTCCAATACTATAAACCTTCATTTTCATAACCACCATTCCTGAACTTTGTGTCATGAGTCAATTCTCATCTCCAAAATTCATTTACTTTGTTTCATCTCATAGATGTGGGATACATCAAGGCTCTCCTACGATGAGTCACTTCTTGTCGACATTGGCTCATCATCCAAGAAGTTGACTTAGAAACACCCTTTCAGTGCTTTGAAGCTTGCATACATCAATGGGACGTTTCTCTCTTCCAGCAACAGGTTGACATCAATGTCCTTCAACCGAAAGATTTTGCATGTTGTTCGACATCAAATCATTTATTCACACCATGTGGAGTGTACTGTAGTACCTTGAGGATCATACTTATTATCGATGATCCCTCTCACGTTTGTTAAATATCTTACATCATTGTCTAGTAATCAGGCGATGTCTCTCCATGTTCAACCTCAAAACATCTATTCACATGGTTAGACTTGTACATTGGGTGAAGATTGAATGAGATTGAAGACCCTGGGTCTAGTTTCATCCATCCGGGCTGCTATATATTCAGGAGTACCAAATCAAATGTACAAGGCTTTACATTTATGGTCATCCTAATCATGCATCACAAATCTATATCTGTAGAATCATAAGTCTATATCTGTAGACAACTATCTGATCTATGTACATGTAATGAATGTTTATAAGCTGAGCATGGGAATGCCTCCCTCACCTAGTTCATGAGAAAAACCAAATTATCATGATGTATTGTATTATAATTGATGTAGGTAACCTTCCATTTCAAAACTTCCGATCCTCATAATAAAGCATTTCACCCGACATAGATATTTACGACCTCATGCTTTAGGGGGAAACTGTTACAAATTTATTTGGGCACATCAACCCCAACTTACATGTTGATGTTATTAGGGTTTGTCAACCCCTAATATAGTTGTTTCATTCCCTAAAGAACTTAATCATTTGAATACCTCACTCCCAAAGAAGTTCCATCACAAAATTCATCCAAAAAGTGTCTCTAAAGAGATCATTGTAGGAAGCCCTTCATTAGGCTGCAATGCATTGCAGGTGCCACACTGACTAAGTGTTATGCATCACACTGAGGCCTTCTTTAGCCTGCGATGATCGAACTTTGGTAAAGTTCCGGGAAGGTTTGAAGATTCCCCATCCATGGGAAACCTCTAGAACTTTCTCAAGTGCCACCTGCCCCTCTGAGTTCACTTAAGGATGAAAAAATGAATTAGGAAAAATCAACCTCCTATCTCCCTCTTTCATGGAACCAATTCCCAAAAATAGAAATACATTCATCATCTTCATTGATGACCCAACCTCCTTCACTCATCTATAAATGGATCACTCATCCAAGGGATCTGAGGCTGAATAGTTCTGAGTTGTAAGGAGGTGCTGATGGTTTAGTATTGAGGCTAAGTATTGTGGTGATGTTGGAATTTCTTACTGTTCATGAGGTGAAGAAAGTTTGAAGTTGGAAGGATGGCACTGGATTGAACTCATGGGTTGTAATCCTTCTTTCTATTAATAAAGATTTTCAAGATTTTTCCCCTATGTTTGTGTAATATGTCAATGCATTCATATGTTTATCATATTTTCAATTCTATGTTATTTATGAATTATGGATCATTATGCTTTGACGGGTATTTGTTTAAATAATTGTACAGGTACTCTCCAAGCATGTTAAGTATGGGGAGGAGTAGCGAGATCAGTCAAGGGAGAGAGGGATCAAGCAAGGAATCAAGTGGAAGTTACAGGTTGGTTCTGTGTAATCTTTCTCTTATCTGTCATTCATAGGAAAAATAGTGAATTGTTTTAACTGTTGTTTCTAGGTTATCTACCAAACCTAGAGGGTTATCATTTCTTAGAAATACTAATTATTCCCGAAACACTACCCCTAGGTCTATAAGTACATTGGAGACAAGGACATCACCTATCCGAATAGAGACAACAGGGTTTCTGGGGTCGGTATATTTCTCTATGTGCATACACTTGGTCATTAACTCTGCTGCTCTACCAACAAATTGAATAGTTTGAGGTTATAATCTTCTCCTTCCTAGCTTCTTGAGACAGATTTCCCTAATTATTTTTGTGCAAATGGGGATATCTTTAATAACTTGGAGCAAAGGTTCCTTTATGAAAAGGTTCCTAAGCTTAGAAGCCAGGCTAGACTCAGGAATGGGGTCATTCTTCTCCACAACTAACCTCTTCAGATAGGGAGGTTGGTTGGAAGAAGATGGAAAAGGCTCAGAAGGTACAGGGATAGGGTGGATGGTGTCATATTTTTTAGAATGGATGGGAGTTTCCTCCCCACCTTTCTCACTGATAATCACCATAGGCTTCTTTTGATTCCCAGAGGTTACTATCTTCATCTATCTCAATTGGAGGTCATTGACTCCAACTAGCATGGACTAATATCTGGATGAGGAATGCAGGTTCATAGAATGGATCATTTGTACTGCTTTGTTATTTGGGTTGGGTAAAGGTTGGGAAGGTATTTGAGGAGGTTGAAATGGTGGAGGTAAAGGAAATCGTGGCAATGGCTGACTCAGCTGAGGTGATGATTGTTGTGGCATTGGGTAAGGTGCATATGTAGGAGGATATGAATGCATAGGTGGAGGATAGGAATGGTGTGAATGGTTTGGCCCTTTCCATATTTGTTGCCAAGATTGGGAGGGGTGTCCATAATGGTATTAGTTCCCATGCTACCAATTTTGAGAGTGAATAGTGTTAGGATAGGAATATGAATGTGAATTATAACCAAAAAAGCGTGGTAGAGGTTCAAGAGCCATAGTTGCACTTACGTGAGGCCAATTTCTTCATCCTCCCATAGCATGCAATGATTCAGCTTCAGGTTGTCCTCCTTCAAATACAACTTTCAGCCCAAGTCTGGAGGGATATTTTTCGTGGCATGGTTCTCTATACAAATTGCACATTTATTATTTTCTTTAATATAGAGAGGAAATTCTCTTAAAAGATGCTTTCTTCTACATTTATGATAGAAAATAGACAATGACTCTTGTTCCTCTACAAGTTTTTGTTTAAACTTCAAAGATTCTATTTGTTTACTAATAGTATTCATTAGTTCAATTTTCATATTGTCCATTTTGTTTTCTAATCCAATAATCATAGCATCAATAGATTTGGTTTTCTTATTTCTATTCTGAATTCCTTTACCAGATCTATATTGGTTCCTAGAGAATTTCCTGCACAAGTCACAAATTTGTTCAAAAGATTTCTGAGTAATATCCCCTTGTCCTAACAGATTTATATTATTCCTAGCATCATCAGTAATTCCCCATAAGAACAAGGTTGTAATGGTCCTTAGATCAAATTTGTGCTTTGACCTTTGGAGGATGTGCAAGAATCTCTCCAAGTAGTCTTCTAGAGTCTCATCATCATTTTGCATAATAGTAAAGGTTTCATATTGAATATCTCTAGTTTTACAATATTCCTGATATTTTGACAATAACACTCTCTTTGTTTGTTCCCAAGAAGATATAGTCTTTCCTCCTAGTCCCATGAACCAACAGAGTTTTACATCCTTGAGAGTTGTAGGAAACAACTTTAACTTTTGGGCATCAGATGAATAATCATAACATCTACACAAAATATCAAGCTCAAATAAGAAAGAGTCTAGGTCTTCATGTACCTTACCATATAAATGAGGAAGAGTTGATGGTGAAATATTTTTCATTTGCACTTGTGTATTGGGATCCACAATTGGGATTCCAAAAGTGGATTGTTCCTCCATTTACCTGATTTTAACCAGTTCCTTCTGCATGGTCTTCCTGATCTGCCATGGTTACTCTTCCATGCAAACCACTCTCAATAGGTTGAGAAGGCTGACTATGGGTTCCAATAGTCCCCTTCTTCCCCTTTGTGGGCTATGTTACACCTTGACCACTATTACCAGAGCCCATGTACACTATTCCTCCATGATCATTTTTGGTTTGTTTGGACTTTCTACCTACAAACGAAGGCCCACTATGAGATTTGGTTTTAGATTTATCAGTATAGTGGGCTTCGGTCAGCGCCAAATGAAATAAAGATAGAAATGATAGAAGTCAGATAAGCATCACAGAAATCCATACAATGAACAAGCTAGCTCTTGAAGTAGAGAGGATCATAGGATGGGCAAGGAGAGATTTTTATCTGATTGTTTACTTATTTATTGTACTGTAATGTTCCTCCTTTCATGGAGGCATTTAATTCTATAATGTTTTTTGGGCCATAGAGACATCTACGACTAAGACAGCTAGCTGACTCGACAATTGTGACTAGGTCAAATATATTTTGTTGTAATGAATTTCCTTGCTTCCCCCTCCAAATAAATAGGGGAAAGCAAGACTTAAGAAAGGTTCAGAAATTCTAAAGAAAACACTACATGTTATTTTCAGACTGTATGGCTTTACAATACAGATTTTCTAGAATATGAGGGAAATGGTGGTGATTGCCCCTCCAAGTATTACAATATGTTCTCCCTCTGTTAAAACCCATTATATTCATGTTTCTTCCCTGAGTTCATGCAATCACAACTATTAGAAATATTTCAAAACTTCCTCATAGATTCGTTGGTATCAAAATGTTATGAACGTGCTTGTAAGTTCCTCACCAATTCATATGTATCGACATTGTTAAATGCTAGTACTTGTGTGGATTGTTGAAATTGTCTTTAAAAGTTGCTCTTCATGAATCATAGCACCCAACCTCTCTTATGCTCACTATGTCTACTTCTAACTCAAATAAGTATAGGAATTCTTAGAGTTGCAATCTCTATGTGTCAAGAATAGAATTCTTGATGTTGTAAGCTCCATATGATGAGTTACTCATTCTCTTTATGCTATATCATTGCTCTGCAAAATTTTATTAGATTGTAAGTCCTTGGACTACTCGGCCTCCACTCTTTTATGCATATTTTGAGATTTGTGTATGGGAATAAGTACCAAGAAATTCATGTCTTACTCCTTTAGAGGAATGAATCAATCCATTATATATATAAACTATATTTGATGTCTTCATTTCTAGAAATCATATGAGACACACAAAATCTAGATGTGCCCAAGCACTGGTCTTGTAAGAAATCCAAGGCTGTGTCTGGGAGCTACAACACCTATTTTTGTTTTCTTTTTTGAATTTAGTCTGGGTACAACTTGGTGTAGGAGATATGAGTGTTGTGTTTTGTGGTTTTTTGGGATGAAAATTTATTTTTCATAGCTTTATGTACAATGGTTGTGGTAGTTGAAACTATTTTTATATGATAAATTCGATGTTATATGTTCGAATGTGTTTAGGGATTGGGGATTCTTGAGGTTCTATTGTATGGGGGTTAATGGATGCTTATTTCAGGTTCAATTTAATTAATGTCACGTATAAACAGAAAGGTAGATAAACATAATCATCAATATAATATAGAAGAAATAACACACACTAACAAGAACACAATATGAAATAAATCACACACACTAAAAACCCCAAGTAATACATTACGAAAACCCCAACTCTAGGGTAAAACCCAGCAAATGGAATTCCATGAAACCCTGGCCAAGCCAGTAAACCCTTGGGCCTTTACAACTCACGGTCGAGGAGCCCACAATTGCTCAATCCTTAGCACATTACAATGGAGAATAATAATCCTATTTATAGGCTTCTTTCCATCCAAATATAACTGCCATAATACCATGGGCCCAAAACCACTAGCTATAAACTAGTTGTAACCTTGTTTTGCATAATTGTTAATTTGGTTTTACCATAAATAGATTATTAAAAATGTATTTTATCTACTTTACATTAGAAGATATTCAAGAATGTCTTTATTAGATTTAATAGATGGCTCTTCTAGCACGAGAATATGTTTAACATCGATCGTTTTTTTCTTTTCAGCAAACTTAAATATGTGCTACTCGAGACAATGATTCCTCTGAAAAATTTACTAAGTTTGATGATGATGTTGTCATTATTGTGTAAGTTTCCATTTTTTTCTAGCTTAATTGAGGGTTTTTTTCAGGAAATCCCTTCCAATTATTTGCATTTTATGTGGCTGATTGAGTTCAGAGTTCTAAATTCTTATTGATTAGCTTATCAACACCTGGATTTTCTCTAACTAATTGTAACTTTTGCAAATACCCTTGTTTGCAAGGCTAAACGTGTAGGTTTTAAGGATATTCTTGTCGATGACTTGCTTTCTCCTATTTTGAAAGTATGGATTAGTGGTTACACCAATAAATTAATTCATGATTTTTTATGTAGTTTGGAAATTTTCCCCTTAACCATTACATGAACCATGAGTGCGTAGATCTATATCTAAATTTTCTCTAGATTCCTACAGGCATTGATTGAGAAGACTGGACCTAATCTAGTTGAGTTGGTGATATTGTAGTGGGTATTGTTCTTACACTTGGCTCTCAATGTGCCAGTAAGTTCAAGATGGCTATTTTTTATGATGGATTCCCAAGTGTAAATCCTACCATTTCATGTGTCAAATGAATTATTTTCTTGTTGGATGCCTGAGTTTTTGTGACAATTCATGCTACTTACCATGTCATCTCTCTAGAGACTACCTGTCAAGAGTCACTCAAGAATGTCAATAAACAATTCTCTTCGGGACTACAAGTAGTTGTAGATGTTGCGACTGCAATTAAAGCTAGGTTTTATGGCAGTGGTATGTCAATATCTATTTTCCACCATTGAATTATCATAGCAGGTTTGAATTTAGATACGTTTCATATTTCAATTTGTCTACTTCAGGCATTGGTGCAGGTGATCCAGATTTAAACAGGAACGCAATAAAATACAGAGATAACCATATACACAAAGATGCAGTGGAAATAATACATTTCATTAATGGAAAATACTGAAATATGTTTACAACCGGAAATAGAAATAAACCAGCTAGGGCGATGGTAGCTTATCTCTGAGAAGAGATGTGTGGCTACATGCCTCTGAACTGTGTTACAATGAGGCTCAAAGGCCTATTTATTGTTGAGAAACAATGGAAAACCCTTCACTTTCCAAAACCTAACC
>APFE031536588.1:98341-111270 GCA_000404065.3 Pinus taeda | reverse complement strand
ACATTAGCAGATGCAATTGCTTCTCAAATGTTAAGTAGACATGTGCAATAATCATACAAGTAAATTTAAAAAAAAAAAACATTCCATAACATGTTTAACAAGATAAGTTGGTAATAATGATATCATATATATAGGAGTGTGTCAAAGTAATACATCGTCCTTGATCATAGGTTGAAAAACACCTTATGATCGGCAAAAATGATAAGTACAAAAAACAAAAATGTCATATGTGACTACAATAGGCGATCATCCCATCACTGGTGATGATCTCGATATGAAACCACTGCACGGGCCACCTTACAAAGCAACCTCCTAAAAGGTCCTGGGACCCCAATCACATAGCGCTGAAGTCGACGAGGGATGTCATCTATGCTGGTCTCTGGAATGTCCCCTGTAAGGCACTCTAGATGGCTCTCCCACTCGGCCAAAGTCTCTGCTGATTCGTCCTATGGGGCTGGAGCCGGTGCAACTGGTTGTTTTCTCTCATAAGGCCAGAGAGCGGCTGGTCGCCATCGGCCCACATCTGCATTTGAAACTTTTACTATCATTTTTGGGACGATATAAAAAAAATAAAAAAAAAATTAGGAAAATGTTGAAAATGACTTTACCTGAATCATCCCATTGCTCTCCTGGCGGAAGAGCCATGTTTGGGTCCCCACGAAAATCAACCCCAGCATAAGGAAAATCCTGGATAGCAAAAGCCTGGTTCTCCAACCATTGGAAATACTCAGGTTTGAACCGAAAGACCTCGGTCCCCTCATTAGGATGACGGGCCATAACTGCAACCCATCACATCAGTTTGGGCTCTCGAGGAAGCCCAGCTCCAACAGTAAGGTGTTGTGGGATCAACAACGGAACCCTCTCCAGACCAAAACTCACAACTATAGCACCATACCCAAAAGTCTTTAGTTGTCCGTTTTAGGCCCTGGTCAGTTGGCCCTTTACATTGGCCAGCACAGCATCGCACCAGTTGAAAATAGTGCCTCGAAAGCAATCGACTGCCATCCACATCTGGGATCCAGTGGCAATGTGTAGCACTGCACTACCACATAGTCTAGTAACTGTAAACCCAATAAATATGAGTTCAGGACGGGATATGGTTTTAATATCTATCCCTTTGTCCCGGTTCTGGACATTGCAGAACTCTATCCAGAGGCTCTCGACAGACTGGCCACCTGCCCTGGGCCCAAATAGAGTCAAGTGTTCACCCATCCTAGGAAAACCAGTCAAAAAGTATATATCAGCTGGCTCGATTTCAAGCTGGTGCCCACCAATAAAGAAGCACTGGTCCTGTATACTCCATCTATCAACTAGCCACTGCCAAAAGTCCACCTGGCCTCATGCCAGGTATGGCCCAGAATGTATAAGCCACATGCCTTCAATGCATCGATCGAAGGTTGATGATTCATCGCGGTGAGGTCCACATCCTCGTGCTCCCGTTCTCGCCAATCAAGCATGATGTTTATCCTACATTCAAGTAAAAAGGCGAATTAGAATGCATAAAAATGATTTCTTTGTGTAATTTTTGAGTTAGTTAGGTTTTTACAAACCTTTGCGCAGAGTACGCACCCCCTTGTTAGGGACAGTGCGTGAGGTCCTCACCTTGCCTTCACGACATGTGCGTACCCCCGACTTTTTGCCCATTGCAAAAAAGTCGGGGTACGCGGGTCCCCTGTGGTAAACCCGCGGACCCCCGCGCGCGGGTTTTGAAACCTAAAAACCTCCTAAAAATGAAAATCAACCCCTAAAAAACAATTTCAAACGGATAGAAATGAAGAGTAGGACGATGTGGATTACCTGGAGGAGACGGCGTTCGATTCCCATGGACGGATTTTCCGCAATCTTCACGAGAAGTTTCTGGTCAAAAGCCCTTTTTTCTCACCCAAATATCAAACGGTAAAAATGAATGGTAAAAAGTCCATTTTATAAGTTTTTTGAGTAAATAAATTCTAAATTTGTTTATGTTTCACTTTAAAAAGGTGTTTTTTGCAACATTTTTACCCATTTTTAAACAGGTATGTGTAATGTTTGAGTTTTTGTTCAGGATAATGGATTTTTCAGGCGAAATCGGTCATTTTCAACAGAAAAACATTAGAGTCACCTTTAAGCTCTTTTCTGACTCCTAAAACATGAAAAGATTGCCGAGTTTTTCTTTTTAAGCTCGTTAAAACGGAACTAAAAAGACGGTCCTCTTACAGCCCTTTTCTGACCGTAAAAACATGAAAAGGTTGTCGGGTTTTTGTCGTTTCAAATTCGATATTGGTCATAAAAAGATGTGTCATTGATTGCTTTTTTACTTTTTCGGATCAGAGGCACTAATTACGAAAAGTACTCCTTGGTCGTAAAAGATCAAGCGGTTCTCTCCAGTATTATTTTATACTTTTTCGGGCTTGGGAGACACAAATTTACGAAAAAGGTCAACCCTAGAGTCTTCTTAAGTTTTTTCAGACTCTCTAAAAATGAAAAACGTCGAGTTTCTCCTATACCGGACTCGTTAAATCTCGACAGTAAAGGACCCGTTCAATTACAAACAGGAACGGACCACTCCTTCTTAGGGTTCGAATTTAAACTAAGTTAGACTCATCTGAAGGATGAGCTTATAATCAAGCATATGTTATCCTCCTCAAGCTTGTAAAAAATAAAGAGGTACTTGCCAGAAATGGTGGGGGAAAGAGAGGAAAATGAGCCTGTTTGTCATACTTTGTAACCACTCTTGAACACGACACTTTCATTCACCTGGGTTGGGGAAATCTTTTGCCTAACAGTTGATCAAACCACATTGAAAGTCTTCAACCGGTTTCTGGGTATTAACTTTGGGTCAATTGTCACCAAACCATCTGCTATGTTGCTATGTGTTCAAGAGGTCAGTGTGAATAAGCCATTCATTTGAAAAAATATCTGTCATCCATCTTGACCATCCCTGAGTTAGTCCTTGCAACTAAATTTCTTCAAACTTGATCTATGATTTCGTGTTGTGGGCTTGCCTAGGATGGATCACTTTCTATCGACTTCAGCTCTTTATCTAGAAATATGATCTAGAAATCGCCAATACCTTGGGATCTGCATGCCTCAATGGCAGGTTTCTCGCCTTCGACGATAGGTTGCATCATTGACGTTTGATCGAAGGATTCTGTGACATGTTCGACATCGACACATCTAATCACATCTCATGGATTGTACTGAGTACTTTGAGAGCCATTGCCATTATTGGTGGTTTCTCTCACACTTGTTAATAGTTTACATCATCGACTGGTAATCAAGTGGTTTCTACCATGTTCGACTTCGACACATTCATTCGCATGGATAGAATATTACTATTTCGAGAAGTAGAAATGAAGACCCTAGATCTAGTTTCCACCATCCAGGTTGCGAGGAATTTTGTATTCATTATGTTGTAGACTATTCATAAACAGATGGCTGCATCCATACTGTGTCTACATGTGTCTATACTTGTGATGTATTACAAGATAGTTCCTATATCAAAGTAGTAGTCAATTTTCTAGTTAGTTTTGATCTGATTATTGGAATGCCTACCTCAGCGATGATATGATCTCATATATATATATGTTTCATTTGAATGTTTTTACAGGTTCCAACCGAGCTCTTCGCAAGATGATCCTTGAAATTATAAAGTACTTCACTCTTCTTAAATGATAAATGAAATCCTCATCTACTACAGACTTCGCACTTTAGGGGGTAATCTGTTACAAAAAAATATCGTCACCATGACTATTTGTAGTCAGTATGGGTCTATCATCACTTATACTGGCCTCCTAAGCAAGTCTCAGACCTTAGCTCTTCATGTCAAGCTTTGCAAATGAGAGAAAGACATTGAAAATCAATATTACTCTGGTTTTGCACTTTCTCTCACTTTTGCCTGCGGGCCCGCACTCTTTGTTCATATTACCTGCGTATCTGCACGCTCTGTCTATAAAGGGGTGGGTGCGTACCCCTGTAAAAGTCAAAAGGCACAAGTTTAGCCTTAAAAACTCACTTTTGGGTTAATTCTAGATGTTTCTAGAAGGATTTTGACGTGGATTGTTCGCTCCAAGGTGGTTCATGCATCCCAAAAGAGAAGGAGCTAATCCCTTGATAGGAGGAGCTATCCCTTTGAAGGAGGGCTTTATCCCTTTGAAGGAGGACCTAGTAACTTCCCTCCATTGCACTATAAATTAAGGCATTGGGTCAGTTGCTAGGGAGGTTAGAAGCTGAACATTTTGAGGGTAAATGCTGATGGAATTGGGACTTGCTAGTTAAACTTGAGAGGAGAGATCACATACCTTTTGGTTTCATTAGGAAGTGAGTGAAACTTTTCAAAGTAGAGGAGACTTCTTGTCGGACCTTGGGAGGAGCTTGTACAACATCAAGGCATAGGTTGTAAATTTCTTCTTTCATTTGAATTAATACAATCAGATTCATTTTTCTCAACAAATTGTCTTATGTGGTTTGTTTCATAATCTCCTTGATCATTATGATGAATATGCTTTATGATATTGGCTTTTCAGGTGCTATTTAATTTGTTTGCTTGTTTTTGTTTGCAGAATTACACTTCAAGGAAGCTCATTTGGAGCGAGGGAGCGAGGCTTCCACAAACTTGCATTGGACCCAAGGTAGGCCTAAAACACTTGTTTGCCTTTGTTTTTGATTGCATATTTTAGAGAAAGATAGTTTTTGATTGGCTTGCTTGTCACTAGATATCTTTAGATACTAGGAAGGTCGATCTTGTCCGCAACCTCGACTCATTCCGTGTGACAAGCTCTTTTCTCCCCTACTTCTCTTTGGATTAATAATTCTCTCACTGCAGGGTAGGGTACATTTATTTTTTTATGGGCTTTAAGAAGAAAAGGTCTAAAATGTTTCAAAGTTTTAAAAACAACAAATGCTTGTTTCTTAACAGCTAAATAATTTAATTTGGCACATTACGAGTTAAATTGAAAAAAGAGATGGATGCCTCGATATTTTCATCGTTCAACTGTGTTAAAACTGCTACATATGATGTATCAGATGAAAAAGTGTATAATACAAAAGATTTGAGAATGTCAAGGGTTGTCAATGAAGGAGCATTAATAATGGATTTTTTAATCAACTCAAATGACTCTCTTTCATCCTTATTCCATCAGAAAACTGTGTCTTTTCATATCATTGCTTGTAGGGGTAGGACGATTTGTGAAAAATCTGGAACAAATATTTTTACAAAATTTATTTGGCTTAGGAATGATTGCATGGTTTTTTTTTGTGTGGGAGGGGCATTTTTTCGATCTCTTGGACTCTATCAAGATCAAAGTAAATTCCTTTATTGGACACTATAAGTCCAAGGAGTTTGCCTTCTGGTAAATAAAAATAAGAGTTTTTGGGATTTAAGGAAATGCCATATTACTTGCATCTTTCGAAAATGTGCTTCAGGTCACTTAAATGATTGTTCCTATCCTTAGAATAGACTGTGATGTCATCCAAGTAAATAACAACTGATTTATTAATTAGACCTTTGAAGGTAATGTCCATAGCACATTGAAATGTGGCACCAACATTAATGAGTCTGAAAGGCATCTTTTGATAGGCATATGTTCCCCACTTGGTCCTGAATGTTGTCTTTAATCTATCATTTGGATGCACAAGAATTTGATTATATCTTGAGAATCCATCTAGAAAAGACATTAATTCAGAACCTACAACTGATTGCAATATCTGTTCCACAGTAGGCAATGGAAAATTATCTTTTTTGAAAAGCTTTATTCAGGGTTCTAAAATCAATACAAATCCTAATATCACCGTTCTTTTTGCTTACAGGTACCATATTCCATACCCACATAGAGTGTCTAACAGGGAAGATTATTTTGGCCTTCAGAAGCTTGTTTAATTCAGATTTGATTTGACTCTCAAGGTTTGGGTGAATTTTGTGAAGCTTATGTTGAACTTCCTTTTTGTTCGAAGTCATAGGTATGGTATGTTGAATTACAGAGGTATTGTAGGTCTTGATATTTGCATAATCCCAGGAAAAGACACCTTTGTATCTTTTCAACAACCTGATGAATGATATTCTTTCTTCAGATGATAGGTCAAGACCTAGGTTGACATTTTGAAGTTTTTCAGTTGACCCTAGGTTTACTACTTCAAATCTCAAAGTAGAACTTTGAGTTTTGGAGTTGGTAATTTTCTTGAACCTGTCCTTTAGATCATAGATATCTTCCATGTTAACTACAGACTTTGGGATTGGGTTTTGATCATGATTATGTTTGATTTCTAGATCATGCTCATGTTCATCTATGATCTGTTCTTCATATGACCCTTATGATGTAAGGAAATTAACTATATCTGCATCGTTGTTGAATAATCTCCAATTTTTTACATTATCGATAATAGATAGCCTGAATATTAACTTTATTGAAAATTTGTCTAGACCAAAGTCTTTTGAGGGTATAAGCCTGGATGCCACATTAGCAAGTAAGTCATCACTTGTGTTTTGCAGTCTAGGGACTAAAGAAATGTTAAAAGCAGAAAAATGAGAACTCAAATTCTGGGCTAACAATTGATAATGTTTAAGGTGCCTAAAGACACAATGAATTGTATTTCCCACCCATTTTACAATTATTTCAGAATCACCATAGACTTGTTGATATTTGAAATTAAGATCGATGGATTTATATAGTCCTTGGATCAGTGCTTCATAGTCAACAATATTATTAGTGCATTGGAATTCAAGTCTGTAGGCTAGCATGGCTTTCTCTCCTTGCGGATTGATAAAAATGCATTCTACGTCTTCTTAATATTTAGAACTATCCAAATAGAGAGTCCAAAATAGAGAATTATTTGAAACTTTATCGACTAAATTTAGACACTTGGAAGCATCTATTTGTGAAATTTTTTTGATTTGAGAAACTACAACATTATCTAGAAAGGGAGACCTCTAAGCATTAAAGGATCCCAAAAATGACTCGGCTGAGTAATTTCCAATGATATTATTGGTGAAGGCAATAGGTTCGTTGCTTCCCTCGAGGCCAGTGACTATATATTTCATGAATTTTTCTCGGTATACCCTAATTTGTTTTGGTTTACCATTGTGTGACAACCACATGTTAGACCAATCAGTTCTAAAATAACCGTGCAACTTTTTAGAACAATCCCTACTAAGAATTAAACCATAAAATTAAAGGATATCAGCCACCAAAATATCAATTATTTGTGAAACTTTTGGATTAGAGGAAAGCCTAATTGAAACTGATGTTATCTCTCCAGGCACCTCTACTTTTGTCGTGCCTAACTGAACTATGTGTACTACATATTTTTGTGGGGTAATGTTCAATTTGGTACACTCAGCTCTTGGCAATGTACTTGAGGAGGCTCTTGAATAAACAAGGAAATTATGAACATTCCTGTTGAAAATTTCATAAGTGAGGAGGAATAGAGGAATATGAGAAATAGATATATCGCCAATTAAAACTAGATCTGAAGGATCTACTTTGTTTGAGGATGAGGGAGGTTCTCCCATATCATGGGCAGCTTGAGTAACTACAGCAGATGGCAGAGGAGATAGGAACTGATTTTAACTCTCTTAATAGATTTTTCTATTGCTGCTTGAGTTTAGTGAGCTCATGTAATGAGATGTTTGCTCTAGTATTTTTCATGTCTTCAACTATATTGTATTCCACTGTATCTGAGATTACCAATGTTTTTGTGGCATTTGGGGAATCTAAAGGATTAAGATAAGTTTGGCTAGTCTTAGATTTCTTAGCTACTATTTTCTCCTTTGTAGGAGTTGCAGTTTTTTGTTTCTGATTTGTGATAGACATGTCAAGAGAGTTTTTATTTCTTGTAGTCACTGGCATTGCTTGTGCCTCTTCTTCAGTTGGGAGGATGAAATCCCACATTCCATTTAATTCAATTTCTTCTTCCATTTCAACTTCCCCTTCATCTGGTGAACCTTATTCTGCTTCATGATCAGACTCAACATTTGAAATGGTGTTTGGGGGTTGCAATCTAGAAGAAGGGTTCCTTTTGAATGAGTGAAAAGTTTTCTTGGGAACAGAGGATTCTGTGACCTATTTTTTGATTTCGACCATTTCATTAGACATTGCTTTTAACACGTTCTGAAGGCCTTCAAGATTGAAAGGGTCCTTTGAAGCTTTATTCTTGGAGTCGTCCTTAAATGCTACTTTATTTGTCTTTCTTTCATTTGTTTGTGATCTCTTTTCGAAAGCTATAATTCTTCTTTCTACAGATAGGGCTTCTTTCATGTTTTCTACAAGGGTAGCCTTATTTTCTCTATCTACAAAAATTGCAATATTAGAAGGAAGAGATGATATATACCATTCTGTTTGTACATCTACAGTAGGCTTAGAGGCAGCTAGGATTTTATTTAGCAACTTGTTAAATATGGAGTTGAAATCTTTGATATTTTTGTCTGGATTAGCTTTAAAATTATAAAGATCATTGATCAATGATGCTATGGTCCTATCATCACCAAATTTTGCAAGAAATACTTCTTGGAAAGTATCCCAACCTCTAATTGAACCCGCTTGAAGGGAAAAATACCAAGAACGAGCAGATCCTTGGAAAGTATAAGGAAACAGTCCGATTAAAACATCTTCATGTGTGACCCCATTAAGATTCATGGCTAACATAGAATTATTTAGATGTTCTATGGCCAACAGAGCATCATTAAGATTGTACTTAGGCAGTCACTTTTCTGGGTTTGTTGGGAGTGCATGTGGATTTGCAACTAGGACAACACTAGGATTTGTCCAAGGTTGATTGGCCATAATTTGAGTTGGATACTGAGAAGATGGGAAGGTCGGTCCAGAAGTAGGTATAGATGGTGAAGAATTTAATATTGGGTTAGTAGTACTAATGGTAATACTAATTGGAGAAGTGGATAGTTGAGAAATCGTGGATTGAGTAGAAGTGAATGGGGAAGTGAATGGATGGAAAGGTGATGTGATCTTGCTGGTATCTGACTCAGATCTTGATGAAGTAACTTTCCTAAATCATGGAGGGATCGGGAACTTGAAAGGGGTGACCCCAAGCCTTTCACTTTGTAGTCTAGTCAAGACACCAGTTTGTTGTAATAAGGAGGTAACACTTTCTTTAGAAACTTCGAGTCTCTCTCCTTTCTCAGTGGAAATGGATATCTGTTCCAATATGTGGATCAAAGAATGAACTTCGGGAGAGTTGGAAGTGTAATATGGAGAGGGTGGTTTTCTTACTACTTTAAGAGATGACAATGACTTTTCTACAACTTCAGACTTCTGATCAAGAGATTCTGAATGAGATCTAGAAGGTGTAGAAATTGTGAAGGGGTTTTGACTCTTATGAATGTTACTTGAATGGTATTTAGGATTATATGCCATTCACAGTCAAATGGCCATCCTTCTAGCACCAAAATGTTACGGCCTCAGAATTCTTCTGCTGAAACATGGGGGATAACCACTCAGTCTGGACCTTAAGACAACTCCTTTTCCATTTAAAGTGGTGGCTCTAACTGGGGATAATGGGACTAGTTTCCCAGTGTGGGTTTTAAGATGAGTGTGAGTGGTTCATGAGTGTTTGCAATAGGATAATGATAATCTAAATGACTTATTCTATGACGCAATTCTCTAACTAACATATTCTAATATAAACCCGGGTATTCCTGTGTGGTATGTGATCTACAAAGATATCTACTTAACATGTGATAATAAAGATTGATCACAACTAAACAGATATGATAACATATAAAGTTACTTTCTTTGACTAAATAGTTAGTCAAAGAAATTTATAAAATATATTGCATATATGATGAGTTATATATGAAAATCACAATTTGATCTAGGCATCATACAAAAGTGCAATTAACACTTAACAGAAACAATAAATCTCACATACAATTCATGAAAGTAAAGTTTTTCCACTAGTTAAATGAAAACAAAATCAACCATACAAGATAATAGTACCATATGTGCAAAGTCCTGCTCATTTGACAAATGACATAGACCAAATTCTTTCTTCAAATCAAATTGTCTCCCAAGAATACAATAGTGCATCAACAAAGGAAAGTAGTTTGATATCTAAAAGAAATGATCATGTTCCATAATTTCACCAAAGCATTCACAAACTTACAATAGTGCATTCTTTCCAAATGTTTTTTGATAAAATTCTAGACCCTTCTCTAAATGCAGGAGAAGGCTATAAATACTATTCTAACTGAAGTGCAAAAATACATTATACAAAATTTGAGGAGCTTTCAAACAACTTTCGTACTAACTAGGTAACTAACTCCAAAAATAAATAGTGGCTAAATGAATAGATCTAAGAGGATGACTTGTTGTCTGCTAGCTTGTCCTTCAAATCACATATATTGGTCATCGGTTGAATTTGAGGAGGTGCCCAAAAATGTGTCCCGAGTTGTCTTGTAAAAATCGCATTGGTAAGAGGTGGTAGCATCCGCTGAGTCATATGAAGGGAACAATTAAGAGTCATAATCTGGCTATGTGGCTTGACGAGGTACTATCAATATGACTCCCAGTTGGTCCTGGTCAATTTTGTAATTTCCTCCCTTGTCCACCTTTTCCTGCTATCTTTTATATAAAGCATTTAAATCAGGCATTTCTTTCAGATTGCCTTCTTTAATAAGGTTGGTGGAAAATAGGGTGTGATTCACTACCTTAATGATATTCTTTGATACCCCGGCTACCCTTGCGACTGCTAGCTCGACTTGTTTGGTTCTCGCATCCCAATCTGTGAAGAGAATGTATTTATGAGTTTCCTCAATCTCGGGTAGATTGGCTTTCCTTTCGTCTTATGTTTCCTTCCATTCGATGAACTCAGAGATTATGGTGTTTAAATTGTTAATTTCGATTCTCTGGTCGATTGCCTTATCTATTTGTTGGTCACTAGTGGTCAGATAGGGAGTAATGCGTGACATCTTTTGGCAGAAATACTCTTGATGTTTCACTAGAAGGGAATTCAATTCCAGTGCCTCTTTAATAAACTCCTCAGTAGTGGGAACATCCTTGTAGTTCTTGGAGTTGCATGTTTTTGGCCAATATATCGGCTTCATTGCTTATTTTCAGGACCTCCATGTCTTGCTGCAATTGTGTGAGTTTCTCAGCTACTTGCTTATTTACACTTGTTTTCTCTGCTTTGAGGTGTTGCTAGAGTTGTGAAGTCCTCTCCTCTTTTTCCCTTAACAAAGTAGAGACTTCAGTAGCCTTGTCCATAGTGGCCAATACATATGTTCGTATGAACTGTGATAGTCTAGTTTAGTTCTCAGCTGGATTGAAAGAAATGTCCTTCCAAACTACGCCCATCAGCTCATTTTTAGGTGGGAATTTAGGTGTGTCTAACCTTTTCATTTTTCTCTGCCTTATTACTACAGCCTTGTGGAGAGGGCTATAGAAAACATCAAGTGGAGGTATTTCAGTTACTTTCAAAACAATTTCTGATGTGGGTAGGGCAGGGATAATTTTAGTATGCTGGGACATTATCGCTTGTTCCTCTATAGGCTTGGACTACTCACTAATAGATTTGGTCTCTGTATCCTCATGAACATGCAGAGGAGTTTTATATTCCACTATTTCTTAGGTATTTGTCATTTTGGGAGTGCCTTGCAATTTTTGATTAAACTAATCCCAGTTCTGCTCCAAACTACTACCTTTGACCTCTGAACTGATTTATGTAGTCGAGGTGCTCATCACTTATTTCTCAGCTGACTTCCCACTAGACTCAGTTTTGTTATCTACGTCTTGGGGTTTCCCTGTGTCTAGTGTCTTCTTAGTATTTACCAGAGAACCTACTTGAGAACTATGACCTTCAATATCAACAGTGACACTTGGTGTGGGCTTATCCTTGAGTTTTAACAAATGAATTGGGATCACTTTGAGCCTTTCATTTCTGAATTCCTGAAAGCCTTGAAAATATTCAGGTTTTAGATTCACCCTTGCCCATTCGAATGCTTGTTTGAAGGATTTCACCGATTGTAAAACGTCTTCAAAATCTTTCTCCTCATGGTTGTATTGCTTGATTTTTACTCCATTAGTGATATTATATGCCACTTTATCTTATCAAATTGCCTCTTAGGCAATGTATGAAGCCTGAGGGCTTCCATGTGTGTTGATTCTTTAGTAGCATGAACAGAATTTGCTAAAGAAAAAGAACCACACTGTTAAACAGACATGGTGAACGAGAAACAAATAGGAAAGATAAAGCTTGAATTTCATTTTTTATTCACAAATGATGTATATTTATGGTACATTATGTGACCGTTGGGATTCACATCCCAAGGTCTCTTGGACTGCTTTGTCCATTCGGCTTCCACGCTAACCCTTTAGGATTAGGTGTCCAACATTCCCCCCCTAATCCGAAGGTTTATGTATGAGTCCAAGAAAAGAGCTGTAATACAAAATGTGCAATAATGCATGGCAGCACTAGGCTGAATGTGCTCTATGAAATGTTGGTAAAAAAAGGGCGGTGGTTTAAGGATAGCCACCAACACTGGAACGCTTAGTGCAGTTCCTGGAACTCTTCCAAAACTGGCAAGAAGCTGTAAGTCTTCTGCTAGAGGAAGTGATCCTATTGTTTTAAAGAGGGAAACCTTCAACCGTAAAAGGGAGGCCTCACCCCACATAAAAGGTAAAACTTCAACCTGAAAAGGGAAGTCTCAACCTGTGATGGTTTAAGGATGACCAACAACTCTGGAATGCTTATGCAATTCCTGGAACTCTTCCAAAACTGGCAAGAAGCTGGAGTCTTCTGCTAGAGAAAGTGTTCTCAATTTTGTCTCCGGAACTCTTCCAAAGCTGGCAAGAAGCTGAAGTCTTCTGCTAGAGGAAGTGTCCCAGATTGCCCACTGAAGGCATGTTCAGGCATCTTTGTCTCTGGCTAGAACTCTGAAACTGGTGTGGCAGGTTGTGGCTCAGGCTCGCTTGATGTGGCTTTGAAGCTTGTAGATGACCATC
>APFE031536588.1:75160-98188 GCA_000404065.3 Pinus taeda | reverse complement strand
GTACATTTTTCAAACAGATTTGAATGTCTGCAACAATGGCTTTATCAATCATAATTTTATTGTCCATGGTAGAGTGTATTAGAGTATTCAATAATTCTAATACAATACCCATTCTATCCATTTCACAATAATATCACTGCAAAAATTGATTTGTATACCACTTTGTCTTAAAAAATCTTCAAGTATGTAGGCTCTCAATATACCTTCATATACTGTCGTTTTGTGCAAGAAAAGTCTGAGAATGACGGTTCTTATATACTTTAAAGTTTACCAGTAAAACTTTTCTTCTCGTTGGATTTGGTGAGGGCAGAGGCAGTTTGTGAATACAGTATCAATGAAAGGAAATTCTAGCTTCTGGAACTGTGTAGCATCATCAACACGAATAAATGATTCAATAGCATCGCTGACCAATGAATTCTGCCTCGGGATTAAGCCACAATAGCCAACAAATCCCTCAACTACATTTTCTATTGTGGACACAGCTACAACAAAATAAGTTTTTCCTTTGGTCTTGCGCCTTTGAAAGTCTGAGTAACTCAGTTAGATCTTGGCTTAATTGAGCTTTAGGCATATATATATATAATATATATATATATATGTAGTTATTCTATAATATATATATTGTAGTCCAGGAAACCTTTTGCACTTCCACTTATTTCAGATCAAATGTCAAAACAGTTTGAACAGCTGAGATCATGGAAATTGGAGTTCGTAAACTTGTCGGATAAGTACTCTGTGTTTTGGGAAGAAATGTCCAGCAATACACGCTTTAGCATCTGAGGAAGAAACGTCCAGCGACACCTGCTATAAAGTTCATGGCCGGCGAGTTGCACTCGTTGGTTAACATGTCTTGCACGAGGACTTTGCTCAAAGGTTGAGTACAGAGCATAGATCAGATTGAAGTATTCGTCAATTGTATGGCCCGTCAATGATTCGTCAAGAATGCAATGACCTGCAAAGCTTCATCAATGCTTCGGATGTTATCCAAAAGCACATTCACTACCTGCACAAAAATTAATTTTTTTGAAAATCGCAAAGGCTTCCTCAAACAACTCTGCTCCAGCAGCTCTCTCTCCAACAGCAGGGCCATCAAAGTCAATCTTAGCATATGCATAGATAAGCTCACTATCAACCTTTGGCTCTTTAACCTTTCTCTGTACCATCAACAGTCTATACATACCACTGTGTCGATCCAAATCGCAGCAACAGATACATGACCAGATTAATTTACCAAGGCTAATTTCAATCCACCATTGAACTATCCAAATGAGTTGCAATGGAAACGCTAAGCTCTGAAATGCTGTGCGAGGACAATGCTAAAATTGAAAATGCTTCCCTATTAAATCCTCAGAAACCGCTCATACATGAAGAAGTATTGCCTTTTTTTAAGGAGGTGCCCGAATGAACAAATCCATGAACGGACCGAATCAAATTTGATCGATTTATTCGCTATCCGAACAGAATTGGTGAATTTTCGAAATTTTTACCCATTTCGGGAAAATGTGGTAACTAGGTATTCAAAGCACCGTATTCCCTACACATCGAATACGCATCTGTTGATTAGCATGGAAAATGAATTACATGACTGACGATGTTGTGCAAGTGGACTCAAATTACAACAATGTTGTCTGGACGTAGTGATAATAAAAAGCAATAACCATTGGACCACTTTTACTGAGAAGAATAATTGAAACTGAAACAGCTGTTATGCCCCTCCACCAAACCAATAATTAATCTAATATCGAGTCTCATAATATCAATATCGATTCAGTGATTCCCATTATAACCTTTAATGTGGTGCCCATTAAACAAAATCGAAATCAAACTTTATTTGATGGGACATCATCAACAATAACATCATTTCTCTGCTCTAGCACTCCGTGAATTCATTGCATGCTATCATGTCTCTGAGTCTGCTGGAATTACAGAGTTCGCGTGTCCAAACTGTAAGCTGCAACAGATGCTTCCTCCGGAGTTACGCCATCAGCAGCATTTTTTTTTTTTTTTCTTGATATCCGCTCAGCGTTACCTTCAACCACCCGTTTCACTCTCTTAGAAGTTTGGTATGCAGCTTTCAGACCTAGCAGCGTTTCAGTAATGTCAGAACAGGTGACAGACCAGCGTTTAGTAATGAGGTGCAGCGCAGGTGTGGCAGAGGCAGTGTACTGTATGGAGCAGGTAATGGAATATGGAGCAGATGTAATGATGCTCTTTTTCCTTTTAAACGTTTATGATGGTCAGAGGTATTCAGAAGAACAGGGAGGCAGATTTAAACAGGCCAGCACTATTCAAGGAAACTACACAGTTGCTCAGGGAAAACAGGCCACACATCATGGCTCTGATACCATGTTAAACAGACATGGTGAACGAGAAACAAATAGGAAAGATAAAGCTTGCATTTCATTTTTTATTCACAAATGATGTATATTTATGGTACATTATGTGACCGTTGGGATTCACATCCCAAGGTCTCTTGGACTGCTTTGTCCATTCGGCTTCCACGCTAACCCTTTAGGATTAGCTGTCCAACACACACTTGAAAGGGAAAGAGGGCCATAATGACTTCTTGTTGCCTTTGAGAACTTTAGTCAGGTCTTTTCCCACGGTTTGGTAGGCAATCTCTCTTGCTAATATTTTATCAGAAAGATATAAAGCAAGGACATGTAGATCGACTGTGCTGCCAAAAACCCTAATGTAGGTGAACCATTCTTCAATGAAATATTTGCCGACAGTAAACAGGTCTGTTGCGGCTTCTTGGGAAAACCTGGGGGATATCTTATTGGAAAATATTTGATGTAGGGGCAACACAACAACATGAAATATCTTATAGAAGTGAGGTATATAATGTGATTCCCATATTTTTTCATGACTGAGATGGATTGGGTAGGGATCTTATAAGGTCCATTTCCAACCCATGGTTGGAATTGTCGCAAAAAAACAAATGTCATCCATAATGTAGGCACTAAATTAGAATGGAGGGAGGTTATCTGGAGAGGAGGCTCTCTTCTGTCGATATTATGTAATGGTGGTGGCTAGGTTATTAGATAGGATGGAGGGACAATTCATGATGTGGGAATTAACATAGGCATTAATCAGAGGAATCCATTCTATGGAAAACTTAGTATTATTGGGTAGCCCATATAATCTACATAACATAGTTGTTGCATAGTTGTAGGGTTTTTCCAAAGAGGCTATAGCATACATACCCAATTTTTCATATTTTAATTTGTTGTCCATTACTCTCCAACACTGAATTAGCTTGAAGGGGTTTGGGTTATTCTTTGCAAAGTTGGCCACAAATGTGTTGTCGTAGGTATCTTAAGGATCAGGTATGTGGTACATTTTCTTCAATTCCTCTGCTCTGAACAAGCCTATGAGCTCCATTCTTGAATTCTTGAATTGTCTATCTTCAATGATGAGGTTTTTGATCACCCACCTGATCATATCCATGTATGGGAGGATTTTAGCTCTTTCTCCTATCCTATGAAATAAAGAAAAGGAATCATACGAGAATTGAAGTCCCAAAGGCCTTGTTGATTCATTTGTTGCTCTCATGATAGTGATTTTAGGACATTCGTCCTCAAGCATATTGTATATGACCTCCCAAGTTGTTGCACCTCTCGCAGCGTCGCAAACTATATCAAAGAAAATAGGAGCCATCTTTGTAAACTTTGATTCAACAATGGTCTGCTTGCTTTATTTCTGCATCACCTTCCTTAGTGACATGTCTTTTTTAGCTTGCCTAAAGTAGACAAGATATATTAGTGCAAATTAAGATATATCAGGTAATTAAGATTGAAAGCTTCTCTAAAATGACTTTGGATCGTGAGAAAGGTTTAATGAGATACTCGATGTTAACTACCATAACTTGGAAAATTATTATCCTTCCTCAGGCTGCTAAATATTTATTAACTTGTCAATTCGTTCATTTTGATATTAAAACGTAATTATTTCACACATTTTACCACTCCTAATCACACATAAGAATATTTAAATAGATACAATATAGCCCTACCATATGTGTAAAGCGAAATGTGATTGCGAATATCAGAATATTGCAATTCGCAAATCACTAGTGGACATTCTAATGACATAGCTAAATTTCTTGTGAAGTTTGTGAAGTACGAATGTGATTGTGAAATGACAAGGTGTCATTTATCGGGCTATCACAACAGGAGATTTGATCAGAGATCAAAATATTTTGAATATGTTTTAGGATAGTCACATAGAAAAGTGAGATTTGCGATTTGCGATGCAAATTTCTTCCTTAGTTCATTTTGCATGGTTTTGCTAGTTATTTTCTTAGAGTTAGGTATTATTATCCTAAACCTAAAAAGTTAAAAGGGTCCCCATTTATAACTCTAACCTTAGCAATTGTTCTTTATAAATGGGGGGGTTGTTTCGTAGTACAATAGGAGGTTTCCCTTCTTCTCACTAAATCAATCCTCTACAATACAATGAACTAGGGCTATTTGACTAAACCACATGATTTCTACTTTAGTCCTTCAAAGTTTGCACATCCTTATACCCAATACACATTCCCTTCTACCAATCTTGTTATCCATCACAATTATAGGACTTAGGGATATTCTTTGATAGTCACCTAACAACCCTCCAATTGTACTTGGCTAACCATCAATTTTCCCAACCACAATCAATTCTTTTACTAATCTAGGTCCCACAACATTTCCCTCATCTAGGTCTCTTCAAATCTGCCACCTGACAATCATTTGAGTCCTCTCAAAATCAATGTTCTTTTGTACCAATTTATTTTTTGTCTAATATATTAACTACTGATCTTATCATCATTCTAAAAATCTATAGATGATTGAACTAGGCTCACAAATCAACCACTAATAGTCCATTGACTAACTATTTATAGGTTGCTTAAGATCTCTATCCAAAACTTTATAGATAGTCCACCAAAATCAACTCCTCTTCATGTCAATCCATTCTTCATATGGCACATTTATTTTTCTCAATATTCTGCTAAGGTTCCACCCTCCTTTAGAAATTCTATCTCCACACATAGTTCTACAAACCATCTTCCATATCTATGATCTATATTGCAGAGATAAACCTTACTCTAAGGGTCACAAACCCTCTTCTTCTACGCATATTTGTCACAGTCTTAAGGGCATACATTATGGACTAAACATGCTAGGAAACCACCCTAACTAGGGAACTACATTTATGTTCTAATTGCTTTAGGACAAACCCTATCCACCCATACAAAAAACAAAAAATCTTTCCTCCATAAGAGTCTCTACCTAGCTCATATGGATCCATAGATTCTAAGCATTTCTTACACGGAATCTTCACATGAATGTCAGATCTCTATATCCCTCAAACTAGGGTTACATCAGTCAATATTACACTTCCAACTACTTCCGTTTTGGCCCTAAATTCCAGTTTAGGCCCTCCTCCATTTGTGTTGGTCTTTATCATAGACCTTATGGCCTACTAACCACCACAAGGCAGGGTCTCAAACCTCTTTGTTATTTCAAATTTTGATGTGGCCTTCACACCAAGAGACCATTGAAATCACATGCCCAGATTCTCATGATAACCTCTCTTAAGCTCAATTTTCCAGAAGATAACCAACAATATTCCATCCTACTTCCTAGCTTGAATCCATTAATGTATGTGGCATTCTTGTGAAACCTCGCATGATGATCTTGCTCTTGGTGGATGATCATGGCCTCCATTTAGTAGACCTTACTTGACCCTCTAACTTGACCTACTTTAGGACTACATCTCTCCTAGCCTCCTTGATCAAGTGACCTCTTCCTCACTTGATGTTCTTGCCTTTCATCCTAAGGAATCCTTAAATAGATTTTCCTAGGCTTCTTAGGAACCCTCTAGAACTTATAGGTTTTATTCACTTACACCTTAGGAAATATTATTTTTCCTTTTTAATTTTCTTTATATTTTAAACCCCATCTTTGGTCCAATGCAGGTTTTAACCCCATATAGAAATTACCTGCATATGAATTCTAAAACACAAAAAATAAACAATAGCAAGAGAATAACACATAAAACAAATATACATGAATATTTTCCCCCGGACCCCAAAATTGGGACTACCATATCAATTTTTCATTATGTTGCTTTCAATGTTACAATACATAAATATACATGCTGAAGCATCCAATACCATGGACCGAAAACCATCATGCCCAAAACCATGTGTGAAAACCACGCACAAAACCATAGGTAGGTCTGCCCACCTAATATAGGGTCCAAACAAATTTCCTCGAGGCATTGCCCCAGTCCCCATAGAGGGGGGATAACCGCCCCCAAAAAACCCCTTGTGAAACCCCCATTGTGTAGTCGATGCAACGAAGGGCAACTAGTCCTGGAAAGAATATAACGCAACTTAACATTCTCCCACTTATTGTTTTCTTTCCACGAGGACCAAATGAGAGCTTAGTCATTTATCCAGCCCTACAATGCCCATTGTTTCTCTACACCAAGAGAACTTCTCAGAGCTCACAGATTTTTTCAATGCATTTGCTGTGTTCTTCAAAATGTCCACCTTTACCAGCAACACCTTTTTGTCTTCTATCATATCCCTCATAAAGTGATACTAAACATCAATGTGCTCTGTATTTGAATGGTAAGCAGGGTTCTTTGCCAAGAAAATTGAACTTTTCCAATCACATTCTATCCTTATAGCTCCCTGTACTAACCCCATACTTGAACACAATCTCTGAAACCAAACTTCTTCCTTGCTTAAATGAGTGGCTGCCATGTATTTTGCCTCTGTAGCTGATAGTGCCACTATAGATTGTTTCTTACTCATCCAATTGAATTCACCTCCAAATAGGTTAAAAACATACCCACTTGTAGATCTTCTCTGATCTAGATCTCCAGCCCAGTCTGCATCAAAAAAGCAACAAATATCTAAAACTCTGTCCAAACCTGGACTTCTTTAGTAGCACAAACCATAATCACTAGTGCCATGCAAATTCCTGAAAACCTGCTTCACTACTATCTAATGTTCCTACCCTGGTTTTGACATAAACCTACTCAATACTCCCAATCCATGTGCAATGTTTGGTCTAGTACAGACCATTGCATACATCAGACTACCGACTGCACTTGCATATGGAACACGAGACATGTCCTCTTCTTCTTCTTGTGTCTTGGGACATTGTTCAATAGATAACTTCACACCTACATATGAACCTTCACCGGTTTACTATCACACATATTAAACCTCTATAGTATTGTATCGACATACTTCCTCTGGTTTAACCAGAGATTCCTCTTTTCTTGATCGCTTTTAATTTCCATGCCCAAAATGTAGTTTGCATCATCAAGATCTTTCATGTCGAATTTGGAGGACAATTGGGTTTTCAAATCTTGGATAATTGTTTTGTCATTTCCAGCCAACAACATATCATCCACACACAAGACTAGATAAATAACATGGCGACCAATTAATTTAAAATACACATAGTGATCTGCTTTGCTTCTGGTGAAGCCATGTCCCCGTATAAATGTATCAAATTTCTGATACCACATCCTTGGTGACTGTTTTAACCCATACAGAGACTTTTTTAACTTGCATACCGGTTCTTTCTTACCCTTCACCGCAAAGCCTTCAGGTTTCTTCATGTAGATCTCTTCTTCCAAATCCCCGTGAAGAAATTTTGTCTTCACATCTATCTGTTCTACCTCAAAATCAAAAGTAGCAACAACACATAAAAGTAATCTAATAGAAGCTACCTTGGAAAGAGGAGAAAAAATATCACCAAAATCAATTCCCGGCACCTGGGAATAACCTTTTGCTACCAACCAAGATTTGTATTTCTCCACCTTTCCTTCTGCATTTGTCTTCTCCTTGAACACCCATTTGCTGCCAATGTGTTTCCTTCCAACCGAAAACTCTACCAAATCCCAAGCCTCATTTTTGTGCAAAGATGTCATTTCATCAACCATGGCCTCTTTTTAGAGTTTTCCATCCTTTGAATTTACTTCTTCCTTCACAATTTTGGGATCATCATCAGTAATAGATAAAGAAAATTTTTAATAGAAAGTAGATGGATTATACCTTTTTGGGTACCTTCTTTCTCGAATTGATCTTCTCACAACTGAAGTTTGTGGAAGTTCATCTTCTGATTCCTCTTTTGTTGTAGAGTTTGATTCTTCCTCCTTTAGCTCAAAATCTATCTTCTTAGGTTCTTTTGGTTGGACATCATGTTTAATAACATCTTTCACCTATCTGAGCATGATCCAGATTTAAACAGGAATGCAATAAAGTACAGAAATAAACACAAATACAGAGATACAACAGAAATAATACTTCATTTCATTAATGGAGTGTTAGGATATTCTAACACATAGGAAATAGTTAAGTATAACATGGTCTAGAGTAGAGTTAGGTAAAGTGTGTTTCTTTACTATGTACTTTTGTAACTTACAATCTGACGATCATGATGTGTTCTAGACATGAAGTGATCTGACGGTTCATTCTCTCCTTAGTATTACCAACACTTGATTCGTGGCTTAACACTTGAATAGTCCATGATCTCTATTTAAAGGGCATGGAGGGTCATATGTAGGGTAATCGTTCATGAGAGAAGCTTATGTAAATTTTCATTCTTTTATTAATAAATTGCCTGAAGTGGCCGTGTTGGCTCAGGCTGTGGACTGTTTCCCTCTTTGAGGGTTTTAACTACATCAAGAATATTGGTGTATTGATCTGTGATCTATTTGTGAGTGATGTCCTTTGGTGTTTTGTCTGTGGAACTTACCCTGAAAATTCCTACATGGTATCAGAGCTATTTGAGGGTTGCATCCATTGGTGATCCAATTCTGAAGCTAGTAGAACTGCATCCGACTGTCATTTCCTAGATCTACTATTTATGATTGCTTTTGGGCCAAGGGGATTGCTCTATTGTGTTAGGAGCATTTGTTCTAGTGAGGAACCCCTTTCGTTTGATGCGAAAAGGTTTCCAGTAGCCCTAGTTATGTCACTTTTAAGATCTGGAGGTATACAGTGTTTATTTGCAGTTTTTAGTTATTTTTTCTCCGTTTATTTTGGTTTATTTAGCTCTCTATCTTTTTATTACCAAATCTATACCTTTCATTTCTGCATATGCTCTTTTCTCCATGACTCTATGTGATTTGGGCAAATCAGAAACAGAAAGGAAGGATTTTTCTCATGCATATGCTCTTTTCCGCCGCACCTTAGTGTGATCTCGGAAAATCAAAAACATTGAGGAAAATATTTAGTTTCTGGCTAAAGCTAACTTCAGGCCATAAAGTTTGTTTTTTGTTGTATGTCCATGTTGGGTTTTGTGTTTTTTTGTTTTGTAGGCAAAGAAGAGCTTTCTCAAGTAAGCATGCACTCCAAAGCTTTAGTGACTCAAAAAAAAAAAATCCCTTCCTCTTTTCAAAAAATTACTAACCTTTTAAACTAGCTCACTTGGTCCAAAGTTACTTTCTGAGAATAGAGTTCTTGAGTTCAAGTCTCTCCTTTTGTTGAGTTACTTTTTCAAAAAGCACATGTAACTTATGTTTTAAAGTTATTTTATGTAAAAGTGTTCTCACCCATTATAAAAAGTGAGTCACTTATAATTCTAAAGTCTCTTTATCTTTTATTTAAGTTACAATTTAGTGGGTAGATAATAAATTACTATTGTAAAAGTGACTTTCACTTATTTATAAAAATGAGTCACATAATTTTTTTAAAAGTGAGCTAATTAGATTAAGTTTGGAAACGGTTTTTTTTTTTTTTTTTAAATATAACATTATCATTCATTTTTGCATATTCACGCACTTCGTCGGTATCTTCAACAACTTTTCTTCAAAAAGCCATAACTTCTTCATCCAAAAACCATTTTCAGAGTTGTTTTTTTTTTTAAATCCGGAAGCCATTTTCAGAGCTATTTTTTCAATCAGCGTAATTTTTCTATATCTTTTCATTAGAACACTTAGTTTCAGCATCTACAACTTTTGTTTCTATTAAAATGGAAAGTCCATGCCAAGTTATTCTTGAAAACACTAACTACTTCTAGTGGGTGGTCCTACATTGTGGATTTACGTAGAAGTAAAGGTATTTATAGAATAGCCTCAGGTGAAGAAACCAAACCTCAAGATTAAGATAAGACAGCCAAATGGGAAAATAGCCAAGATGAAGCACATGGGTTGATAGGGATGTCTATTTCTCCAAACCTTAGATTCCATATCACAGAACTTGATACTCCTAATGAAGCAATGAAAAAACTCACTAAAGTTTTTGGAATTAAAAATGAAATTAGAGCCCATCAACTCAAAAATGAGCCCATCAACTCAAAAAAGTTTTTGTCCAAGTTTAAGACCCTTAGAATTCTCTTGGAAGGTGTTAAGGTTAAGAAAGAACATGGTAGCCTTATTTATTCCATTCTTACTAAGTTGGGACCAGCATACTTTGTGTTTGTTTCCACCTTCCATTATACTAGAGAAGCCTTTATTTTTTAAGGACAAGACTACAAGTCCCCCTCTTTTGATGACTTTTGTGATTCTTTAATAAGAGAACAAGAAAAACTCTTATATCTTGGTCTTCTTAATCTTGAAAACTCTTCTAAGAAAGCCTTAGCCACCTAGCAGCAACCAAATTCAAAGAATCCTAAGAAGCAATATCCTGAAAAGAATGGTCCTAAACCAAACAATGGTCCTAAGCAATTTCAGCCTCAAAATGAAAAATCATTTCAACAAAATGATAATGCAAATAAAAACAAAGGGAGGAAGACTAATAGACATTGCCACTTTTGTAATCGAGATGGCCACTTAGATTTCAAATGCTTTAAAAAGATGGATGCATGGTGGCCTAGGTGTAGGCGATATGGACAAACTCTCAAATCTGGCTACAATTTCTTCAATATTTGGCCAAATTCCTCCTTCTCCATTTATCGGTGTATCATTCATTTACAATTAAACTGACAGCCTCATGGTTTTCCTCCAGACCAACAATTCTTGTTATAACCATAATTTACTATACAGAGCCCTTATACTCTATCGGGACTATAATTCCAAAGGAATTACATTAAAACACTATCGGTCCTTTAAAAATGAGGAAACTACGGTTCCCAACCAAAATACATAATCGCGGGGATTTTGTTCCAAAGGAACAAAATACTCTATCGATGCTTTGTATCACTGTTGCGGCTTATAAATAATCTTGGTGTAATTCCAAAGGAATTACACTATCGACGCTTTATTTCAAAGACTTTGTATTAACTGCAAATAACACTATTGACAGTTTATAATCAGGCTTTCAAACACTCTTACCTTCGATGCGATAATACGTTCTCTCAGAAATCACTATTGGCGATCTCCAATGCCCCTATACTTGGTTCCTTCTGCTCTGGGCTTGCGATGCGATAATCTTCACGGACCCGACACCCCTTTCCACCCTTCTCTATAATTTTTCGGGTCCAGACTGTTGGTGGTTTGACACTCGGTGGTTCCAAAGGGCTTTCCACTCGACTTGTGATTCTCCGATGTGATATCGGTTCGGACCCAACATAGGTATGAAGAAAATCTAATAGAATTTCAGGTCTGTGACAATGCTCCGGCTAAGAGATTTTTGTGATTTCTCTGTGTAAAATAGAGTTTTCCCACAGAACTCTATGCAACGATTTAAGAGGCTGTGCTCGCCGATATGAAGGAAAAACAATCTTAAAGGCTCCACCCTAAACATTCACGGGAAAAGAAGACCAATTCATCCATATTCAAACTCAAAAGCAAGCACCCTAATTGATACATGCATATAATTATCAATTAACATAGAACTATCAATGTAGGTACAGAGAGAGAGGTTTCTTCAAAGGATAATACTTTTGGGCACCACTCTAACTATGAGGCTCCCATCATTTTATTTATAATCAATAGATAAAGCCTTTCTCGGTCATTATCCTATACAAAAGCATGCTTTTACATAGAGTGATTTAAAGCATAAAGCTTTGTTACAACTATCCATAAGTGATGATTTTGGCATGATTTATTCTCAATTCTATTCTTATCCTAAACTAGGAAAGCATGGAAATTGTTGGCTAAAGGACCCCACTCCCTTGCCTGTAGATTTTTTTGGATTTTTGGAATATGTTTGAAGACTTTTCCCTCTAAGTCACATGCTCCTACATCAGACTCCTGAGGACAAAATTCTTCATGGGCTCTTGTCCATGAGCTCATCTACAGAACTGCCCAATTTCTATAGCATGTCTTTTGTAACCGAAGTAGCTTCAGTAGTCGGCTAATCCTTCTACTTTACCAAATACTAGAAGTACTCTTGTCCCCTTGTTTTCTTAAACACCTTCTTGTCCAGAATTCTTTCTCGCTGCAAATTCTTTGCTGTGGGTAACTATTTTACCCAGTCAATCTCTTGGGTCTCTTGATCTTGTGTTGTATCATCTACATTTTCACCTTCATACTTGTACAGGTCTTCAACATTAAAAATTGGTGATATTCAAACTTCAGGGGGTAACTCAATCTCATAGGCATTTGCAAAAGATTTCTTCAACACTTTGCACAGTTCAATTTTTTTGAACTTCAGTTTGTTATACTCCCTATTTAGAAACCTCTCCTTTTTGAGATGTGCTAAAACCATATCTCCAACTTCAAAATTCACCTCTCTTATTCTCATGTCTACTCTAGTTTTATACTTGATGTCGCTATCTTGTAGCTGCTGCTTCACTTGTTCATGTATTCCTTGCATTTCTGAAGTAAAGTCTTCACCCTCTGCACTTCTCATCTCTTCTTTTCCTAAGTTTCTTAACTCAACTACTCCTCTTGGATGCATTCCATAAACAATATGGAATGGAATCTGTCCTGTACTCCTGTTAGGTGAGTCATTATATGCATATTCAGCTTGTGCTAACACTCAATCCCATTGCTTTGGATGTTCTGTAGTAAGGCTCCTTAAAAGATTGCCCAAACTCCTGTTCAGCACTTTAGTCTGTCCATCAGTTTGTGGATGATCAGCAGAATTGAAACTTAATCTAGTTCCCAGCTTCTTCCATAGTGTCCTCTGGAAATTTCCAACAAATTTGGGATCTCTATTTGAGACAATCCTTAAAAAACAAATTAGTAATGTGAGAAGCATCACTAGTTTTATAACATGGAATAAAGTGTGCCATTTTTGAAAATCTGTCCACTACAACAAAAATTGAATCATTACCTCTTTGAGTCTTTGGTAAGCCCAAAACAAAATCCATACTTACCATATCCCAAGGCCTATCTGGAATTGGTAATGGGATATACAAACTTGTGTTTTGGCTCCTTCCCTTTGCATATTGATAGATTTTGCAAGTTCTCACATACTTCTCCACTTCAGATTTCATTTTTGGCTAGAAATAAAATCTGTTTAGTTGCTCATAAGTCTTCTCTATGCCAAAATGTCTTGCAAGTCCTCCACTATGTTTTTCTTAGATTAAATTCTCCCTCATTGAACAGTTTGGTATGCATAGTTGATTTTTCTTAAACAAGAGTCCATCTTGTAAGAAGTAATTCAACCATTTACTCCTATTCATCAAAACATGATTTTCACAAGATTCAAATGCCTCTTTAAAATATGAATCGGTCTCATATAATTCCTTAAGAAAATCAAAATCCAACACTTGGATTTGACTCTCTTGAAGCAATACATTTCTCCTACTTAAGGCATTTGCAACTTTATTTGATTGGCCATTTATATGTTTCAAAACAAAATGGAAACCTTGAAGATATTCCACCCATTTAGCATGTTTCTAGCTGAGCTTTGGCTGCTGCATTATAAAACGTAGTGCATGGTTATCTAAATAAAGGATGAAATCCTTTGACATTAGATAATGCCTCCATTTCTTCAATGACTTCACAACTACGTAGGACTCCTTATCATAAGAAGAATATTTCTTTTTAGAATCATTTAGCTTTTCACTAAAATAAGCTATTGGTTGGTTTTCCTAACTTAAAACACCTCCAATTGCTTCTCCGTTGGCATCACACTTCACTTGAAAAGGTTTGTTAAAATCATGCAGAACCAAAATAGGCTTTTTAGTGATTTTTTTCTTTAATAGCTAAAAATTCTTTTCTGCTTCAGCAATCCATCTAAATGGTTTTTTTTCCTTCTTTATGGTCTCAATGATAGGTGCATTAATCTTACTAAAATTCTTGATGAATTTTCTATAAGAGCTAGCAAGACCATGAAAACTTCTTACGTCAAAAACACTCTTGGGTGAAGGCCATTCTATGATTGCCTTGATCTTCTCCAGATCCATCTTTAACCCTTTAGCAGAAATAACAAAACCCAAGTATACTAGCTCCTCTTTCATGAATGAACACTTCTTCAAATTCAACAATAATTTCTCCTCCTGCAGCCTTTGTAAGACATAATTCAAATGCCTCATATTCTCTTCCTTAGACTTGTTGTAAACTAATATATCGTCTAGATATACTATTACAAATTTATCAATGAAATCTTTAAAAACTTCATTCATGAGCCTCATAAATGTACTTGGTGCATTTGAAAACCCAAAAGGCATTACTCTCCACTCATACAGTCCCTCATTTGTCTTAAAAGTGGTTTTCCACTCATCCCCTTCTCTTATTCTTATCTGATGATACTCACTTTTAAGTTCTAGTTTTGAAAAATACTTTGCTTCACTCAAGAAATCCATTGAATCTTCAATTGTAGGCAAAGGAAAACTATACCTGATTGTGATTTTATTGATGGCTCTTGAATCTGTACACATTCTCTAGCCTCCATCCTTCTTTGGACTCAGCGCTATTGGTACTGCACAAGGACTCAAGCTTTCTCTGATCAGCCCTTTGTCAAGCAATTCTTGCACCTGCTTTCTAACTTTTTCATTTTCTATAGGAGTCATTTTGTAAGTTTCTCTGTTGGGTAGAATTGTTCTAGGAATCAAAGTTATATGATGGCTAATTCTTCTAATGGGTGGCAACTCATTTGGAAAGTCATCAACAATAATATCAGAATATTTCTCCAACATTTCTTGAATTTCAATGCGTAAATCAAAAATTTTAGTAGAAGTCATTGTTAGCTTGGGCTTGCAAATTATAGAAAAATTTACCTCATTCTCTTCAATTTCCTTCAAGTATTCCTTTCCTCCTAATAAAAAAGTTTTTGGATCAGTCTTCTTCCCTGGTTCATCTTCTTCTTGCAGAGGCAGTAACGTATGATTTACACCATCCTTTCCAAACTTGTAGGTGTTTCTTTTTCCATCATGCATGGCTCCTCTGTCATATTTCCAAGGTCTTCCAAGCAATATGTGACACACATCCATTGGCATCACATCACATACAATTTTATCTTTGTACTTGCCCACCTGAAATTCCACTTCACGCTATTCATTTACTAACAATTGATGTCCCTTATGTAACCATGACACCTTGTAAGGTGTTGGATGTTTCATTGTCTTCAACTTCAATTTCTCCACGACTTTTGTAGAGACCAAATTATCAGTGCTACCACTATCAATGATCATCTGGCAACATTTCCCTTAGACTTTACACACTGTCGTGAATAAAGTTTTTCTTTGTGATGGTTCAACCACCTCCTTTGCTAGCTTGAGCAAAACTTTATTAATTACCAAAGATTCTCCTCTCTCTCGTATATTTTCTTCTTTTTTCACTGTTGCTACTGGTACTTCTCCCTCAGCTTGAGCAACAATGGCATTCCTCTAATTTGTTTCTACATTCTCTGGGCACTCAAAATCTCTATGTCCCAGTTTGTTACATATGTAACATATTATTTCTCTACCTCTTCCTCTGCCTCCTCTTCCTCTAGAAAAACTCCCTCTACCTCTTGCATCACCTCATGTGGGTGCATGCTGGGTTGAGCTACTGCTAGTTCCACCTTTAGGTGCTGTAGATCTTCGTCTACCACCTTCACTTCCCTTTCCTTAGAAAGTACCTCTCCCTCTGACAGACTGCTTCCTCATGAGTTTTTCTTCAGCTTTCGATGCTATATGATAAGCTTCCTCTATTGTTTTAGGATACAGTAGACTTTTCTCATCTTGAATGTCCATCCTGAGACCATTCATATATCTAGCCACCTTCTCATCTGTATCCTGAGCTTCTCCAACTCTTATGCTTACCTTGTAGAATTCCTCTGTGTACTCTTTCATTGTCAAAGACCTCTATCTAAGATTCTGCATCTATCTGAACAAGGTTTGCTAAGAATTACTTGAAGAAACTTACCTCTTAGCTTTGCTACCATCTTTCTCCAATTCTAGATTTGTTGCTTGCCAAGTCTCTTCCTTTCTGCCTGCACACCATCCCACCAAAGTGCTGCATGGCCTTTTAACTTGGTGACAACAAACTTGACTTTCTTCTCATCTTTTGTTTCTTCATAATCGAAGAATTTATCCATACCATTAATCCAATCTATCAATACTTTAGGATTCAGTCCTCCTTCATATATTGGAATCTCAGTCTTTAGCCTAGCCGTGGATCTCAATACTGACTGAAAGAACCTCATCTCAGGATTAACTACCATAGCTTCCTCCTCTGCAGCTTCAACCTTAGGTTCACTAACATCTCCATCATCTATGTTTCTGCTTGTTGTTAATGCATCCAATCTAGCTTGCATCTGTTGCACAACTTCCATTACTGCAGCATTTGCAATAGGTCGTCCTCTTCCAACTTTGAAAGCCATATTAACTTTCCTTCTATTGCTTCTAAGATTCAATTCAGTATCAAAGGGGGCTCTATTAACACTAATGGTGGCCTAGGTGCATGCGATATGGACAAACTCTCAAATCTGGCTACAATTTCTTCAATATCTAGCCAAATTCCTCCTTCTCCACTTATAGGCGTATCAATCATTTACAGTTAAACTGATAGCCTCATGGTTTTCCTCCAGACTAGCAATTCTTGTTGTAACTGCAATTTATTATACAGAGCCCTTATACTCTATTGGGACTGTAATTCCAAAGGAATTACATTAAAACACTATCGGCCCTTTAAAAATGAGGAAATTGTGTTTCCCAATCAAAATACACAATTGCAGGGATTTTGTTCCAAAGGAACAAAATACACCATCGATGCTTTGTATCATTTTCGTGGCTTATAAATAATCTTGGTGTAATTCCAAAGGAATTACACTATTGGCGCTTTATTTCAAAGACTTTGTATTAACTATAAATAACACTATCGGTGGTTTATAATCAGGCTTTCAAACACTCTTACCTCTGATGTGATAACATGTGCTCTCGGTAATCGCTATTGATGATCTCCAATGCCCCTATGCTTGGTTCCTTTCGCTTCGAGCTTGCGATGTGATAAACTTTGCAGACCCGACACCCCTTTCCACCCTTCTCTATAATGTTTCGGGTCCAGATTGTCGGGGGTTTGGCACATGACGATTCCAAAGGGCTTTCCACTCCACTTGCAATTCTCCGATGTGATAACGGTTCGGACCCAACATAGGTATGAACCAAATCTAATAGAATTTCAGGTCCGGGACAATGCTCTAGCTAAGAGATTTTCACGACTTCTCTATGTAAAATAGAGTTTTCTTGCAGAAATTTATGCAACGATTTAAGAGCCTACACTCGCCGATATGAAGGAAAAACAATCTTAAAGGCTCTAGCCTAAACATTCATGGGAAAATAAGACCAATTCATCCATATTCAAACTCAGAAGAAAGCACTTGAACTGATACACGCATATAATTATCAATTAATAGAGAACTATCAATGTAGGTACACAGAGAGAGGTTTCTTCAAAGGATAATACTTCCGGGCACCACTCTAACTATGAGCCTCCCGTTATTTTAGTTATAATCAATAGATAAAGCCTTTCTCGGTCATTATCCTATACAAAAGCATGCTTTTACATAGAGTGATTTAAAGTGTAAAGCTTTGTTACAATTATCCATAAGCGATGATTTTAGCATGATTTATTCTTAATTCTATTCTTGTCCTAAACTAGGAAAGCATGGAAATTGATGGCTAAAGGACCGCAATCCCTTACCTATAGATTTTTTTGGATTTTTGGAATATGTTTGAAGACTTTTCCATCTAAGTCACATGCTCTTGCATTAATGCCTTGGAAGCAACAATGAAGAGGCATAACATCTATTTGGAGCAATCTTCAACTTCAACTTGATCTTCAAGAATAACACTTTATGCATGTGATTGTTAAGCATTTCGGTCTAGTTATGCACTAAATGTATCTTTCATCTAATATCACCATACACTAAAAACTGATGTAGAATTGATTAGACATTAGTGATTTGAATGATAACCGAAAGCACAAAAAACGAGGAAAATTGTTGGAGTAGAAGACTTTACGACAGCTGATGAAGCATAATTAAGATGCAAAACATAAGTGAAAATAGTGAAAATACATATATACTAGAAAAAAATATTGATTACGGAGTTCGTCCCTAATGGTCTACGTCTTTGGGTCTGCTTTCAAGATGGATGACCGTTTTATTAGGAATGAGAGAGAAGAAGTAGATTACATAGTGATTTAGTCAAATGGAACTTACACATAGGCAATTTTGACCTCTTTCATCAGATAACGTTTTGAACCAGCTTTCCAACGCCACTTATGGTTTCCAAATATGACTCTGAATGCTCCCAAAACATTGAAAAACAATCGCCTCTATCCCTCCACAACCTGCATAGAAAAGATGAAAAGCACTCCTCCTATTCTTCAATGGACAAATCATACCTTTATAGGCTTGTAAATGCAAAAAACCACCTCTGCTTGATTTAGAGATGAACAAGTTGACTTTTGGGGTTGATTTGGTTGAGTTTAGCCACATTAGGGCTTAGTCATGGTCCTTGTATTAATTAAGAAACCAATTTAACACTAAAAAAACCCAAAAATACTTTGGTGAACCCCTGAAACTGCAAGTGATTAGCCTAACCTTGCCAAAACCTACGTTTGGATGCCGGTGGTTCCAGCTAACCTCGCACTAACAGTGACGGTGACAGTGGAGGTCACATATTGCACAATCTTGATACGGTTTATATTGCACGGTTTAGGGTTGTGTTTAGGCACTTGACTATAAACTCTGGCAGCTATTTCAACAGCGTTCACAAGTCCCGCTGTCACAGTTGACTCCCCGCACTGTTAACCCCGTAGTTAGGAGCTGTTTTGGTTTGTTTGTAATGTTTAAACAATGTTTTAACATATGAATAGGCCAAGGGGTATATAAAGGGTTTAGGCTTAGGTTTTCAATTTAATTTAATACATAGTGATAGGTTAGGGCTTTGAATGTATTTTCTTTATGTATGTTTAATACGTGGTTTAATGTACCAGGTATTTAATAAATGGATTTTGGCATGAATTTGATTAGGGTTTAGCATAGGATTAGGACTTGATTAGGGTTTTAGATCTTAGAAAATAATGCATAGGATCGTTTAGGGTAAACAATGATGAATAAGATAACTTAGGAGTTAGGGTTTAGGTATAGGCTTAGGTAAATAGTTTCATTTAACTTTTCAAATACCCATGTTGGCTCTGCAAAGCAACATTGGTGAAACGAAAGCCTTTTACAGACGATCAACCCTTGTACATCCTTGTGGTCTCCATGCGACATTTGTCAACATTGCACAACGACAACCATCACATCTTTGTAACTGACACTGGTGGTGATGACGATAATACTATGTCGTCAACCAGGTACTTTGCTGGGTTGTGTTATATTCTTTCCACAACTAACCTATGTAGTGAATCAGGGGGTTATATGGGGGGCAGAGCCCCCCCTTCGCTGTGCCGATTGCACAGTGTGGGGTTAGAGGGGGGGTAGAGCCCCCCATTTGTTGTGCTAATTGCGTAGTGGGGGGTCACAGGGGGGGCGACAGCCCCCCCTGTCTAGGGGGTTTGAGGGGGTTGGGTAGCCCCCCTCTACAAGGTCCGTGGCAATGCCCCAGGAAAAATGCTTTTGGACCCTATATTAGGTTGGGCGAACCTACCTATGGTTTTCGGTCCATGGTATTGGATTCTCCAGCATGTATATATATGTATTGTAACATTGAAAGGAATATAATGAAAAATCAAGCTGGTAGTCCCGGTTTTGGGATCCAGGGGAAAATCCCTGTGTATATGTGTTTTATGTGTTATGCTCTTGCATTGTTTATTTGTTGTGTTTTAGAATTTGTATGTAGGTAATTTATGTATGGGGTTAAAACCTACATTTTGTATCAGAGTTGTTTTCACTTCAAGGGGATGCCTTTGTTGCTGAGGGGTTTCGCTCAGGCCTGTGGTATACCCTGTTCAGTGGGAGATCTGCGAGATCGATTCTCGTGGTGAAAGAAGATGGTGAGCAATGGAAAGATAGAGATCAAGAAATTTAATGGTCAGAGTTTTGAGTTGTGGAAACTCAATATGGAGGATCTGTTGGTGGATAAAGATAAGTGGATCGCAATAGATCTGGGTACTAAACCAACGGGAGTGTCTGATGAAGAATGGAAGAAGTTGGATCGGAAGGCAAAGAGCACAATATGATTGTGTGTCTTAGATTCAGTATTGCTGAATGTATCAGGGGAAGCTACCGCGAAGGCTTTGTGGGATAAGTTAGGGACTTTGTACCAATCTAAGTCTCTGGTGAATAAACTGTTCTTGCGGAAAACGCTGTATAACCTGAGGATGAAAGATGGAGACTCGGTGACAAATCATATGAACGCATTTAATACCGTGCTAAGTCAGTTAGCATCTATTGATATTAAAATTTCAGATGAAGATAAGTGTATCAGTTTTTTGTGTTCTCTACCAGATTTGTGGGATAGTATGGTTATTGCAATAGGTAGAAATGCAACTGCCTTGCATTTTGATGAAATAGTCTCATCCTTTTTGATAGAGGAGATGAGATGGAAAAATATGGAGAGCCAAAATGGTGATGCCTTGTTTGTACAATGAAGGTCCCAGAACATAAACAAAAATAAGTCATCGAGTGGGAGATCTAAATCTCCAGGAAAACCTGTAAAGGTGGTCTGCTAGAAATGCGGAAAGGAAGGGCATTTCAAAAGGGACTGTAAATCTAAAGCTCCTGATAAAGGAAAGGGATCTGATGATGCTCCTTTTGTAGAGGTGAAAACCACCTCATATGAAGGTGGGGATGTGTAGTTGGCTTCTTCAAGTACACATGTAGATCATGAGGCATGGTTGATTGCCTCAAGTGCATCCTTTCACTTCACTCCCCATAGAGACTGGTTCTACGAGTATGAGAAATATGATGGTGGTGATTTCTTCTTGGGGGATGACAGGAAGGATAGAATCATTGGTCGTGGAAAAGTAAAGTTGAAGTTACAACGTGGAAGGGTTAGAACACTTCCAGGTGTTTTGCATATTCCTGCATTGGCTAGAAATCGGATTTTTGTAAGCAAGTTGGATGATGTAGGTGTAAAAACAGTGTTCGAGAAGGATACCATCAAGATGGTTCCGGGAGCACTTGTATTGATGAGAGGAGTTTGGATTGGAACTATATACAAGCTACAAGGTAGCACTGTTGTTGATGGGTGCAATAGTTCTGTGGTTCAAGAAAGTGGAATAGAAAATCTAGTGGTCTCTAGAGAGAAGACCATGTTGTGGCATCAAAGGCTTGGACATATTGGAGAGAAGGGCCTTCAAATACTTCATGATAAAGGTATGGTAGAAGGTATGAGTAATATCTCACTGGACTTTGATTTTTGTGAAAATTATGTATATGGGAAGTACAATCGGGTGAGTTTCACCTCTGGTGGTAAGAGGGTGAAACAGATATTAGAGCTTGTGCATAGTGATGTGTTTGGACCTGTGAAGGTTCCATCACTGGGTAAGTCTGTGTACTATGTATCATTTATAGATGAATTCTCAAGGAATACATGGATATATTTCATTAAGAAGAAATCTGAGTCTTTGACAGGTTTAAATAATTTGAGGCTCTGGTGGAAAACTAGACAGGGAAGAAGATAAAGGTGCTGAGGACAGATAACGGTCGAGAGTTTTGCAGTAAGGAATTTGAAGAATTCTATAAGACGTGTGGTATAGCATGGTAGAAGACTACTCCATATACACCTTAGAAAAATGGATTTGTAGAAAGAATGAACAAGGTGTTGATGGAAAGGGCAAGAAGCATGCTCAGTGGTGCTGGGTTAGGATAGGAATTCTGGGCAGAGGTAGTGGAGATAGCATGTTACCTGGTCAACAAATCACCTTCATCAGCGTTGGAGGATAAGACTCCACAAGAGGTATGGACTGGTAAGAAACCCTCTCTTTCACATCTGAAGGTATTTGGATGTGATGCGTATGTACATGTTCCAAAGGAGAAACCAACCAAGTTGGATAGTAAATTTGAAAAGTGCATCTTTATTGGGTATAAGGATGGTTGAAAGGGTTATAAGCTTTGGAACCCAGCAACAAGGAAGGTTGTGTACAACCAAGATGTGGTGTTCAGAGAGGTGAAAGATGTTATTAAACATGAAGTCCAATGAAAGGAACCTGAGAATATAGAGTTTGAGCTAAAGGAGGAAGAATCATACTCTACAGCAGAGGAGGAATCAAAAGATGAAGAACCAAAAACTTCGGGTGTAAGAAGATCAGTTCGAGAAAGAAGGCAGCGAAAAAGGTATAGACCATATACTTTCTATTCAAATTTTGCTTTATCTATTGCTGATGATGATCCCAAGATTGTGAAGGAAGTAGTATATTTAGAGGATGGAAAACTCTGGAAAGAGGCCATGGTTGATGAAATGGCATCTTTGCACAAAAATGAGGCTTGGATCTGGTGGAGTTGTCGGTTGGAAGGAAACCCATTGGCAGCAAATGGGTGTTCAAGAAGAAGACAAATGCAGAAGAAAAGGTGCAGAAATACAAAGCTTGGTTGGTAGAAAAAGGTTATTCCCAGGTGCTGGGAATTTATTTTGGTGATATTTTTTCTCCTATTGCCAAGGTAACTTCTATTAGGTTACTTTTATCTGTTGATGTTGCTTTTGATTTTGAGGTAGAACAGATGGATGTGAAGATAGAATTTCTTCATGGGGATCTAGAAGAGGAAATCTACATGAAGCAACCTGAAGGCTTTGTAGTGAAGGGTAAGAAAGAACT
>APFE031536588.1:7345-33333 GCA_000404065.3 Pinus taeda | reverse complement strand
TATGATAGAATAAGTGTACCCATTCAGGTTGTGGTTCTTTCCCATAGGCCTTGGTTCATTTCATGAGGTGCATGCGTAGGTCATCTCGTCCATTGTATTTATCTTCTATCCATAGTTGTGGATTCCCAAATCATAGGTGCATCACCCTTCTACATCCACTCCAGTTCTCAAAATTTCCTTGGTGTGTTCCCCACCAGTGCATAGGTGTTGCACACAACGCCCACTTCAACGCATCGAACCGGTGTTGTTCTGGTACTGTGCTTTCAAACTTGTTCAAGAATTCATCCACCATTGTCAATCCATCATATGTTGGCAGATCTCAGGTCTGTGTTGTTATGCAACGCAGTGATCTAATCATCATGTAGCAATTCAGCGTTGCCACTCCATTCAACCAATTGTGCCAGCGATCATCTTCTTCATCTGAATCTAAGGTGCAAGAACTTGCACACTTCCATGAGATCCTCCCAGTTGTAGTTGGATTCACCCAATCTTGATCTTGCGCAGTTATCTTGTAAATACAATCCAGATCATTGTTGCTTCCATTGTCCTGCACAGGTTCAATGTAGCACGTTCCTTCGGCTGGGTCTAGCAGGACTACTACGCATAGGGACTTTTTCTCGAATATAATCTTTTGCTTTTTTAGGTTGATGACTCCATTCACATCAGTGGCCAAGTCTATTCCTAGCAACGCAGGATAAGGATTATTGTCATCGACAATCTCTATTACTTCAAATTCCGTCTGCATGCTCGCACCTTCAATATTAACTATTACCCCTTGCAACCTCCCCATGGGAAAAATATTATGTTGGTTCACAATTCGTAATTGAATAGGGGACTACTATAATGCAGGCCTACTCAAATGTTCCCATGTCTGCTTCAGTAATACATTCATGTCTGAACCTAGGTCTAGGATTGCCTGATCCATTTCATACTCGCCAATCTATGCCATCAATCTCATTTCCCTCCCAGTGTGCAATGCATGCTCTCCTAGTTTACGGACTACGCACGGTTCCCTTGACCCTCCGCACCTAGTGATAAACTCCTGTAGTCCCTTAACTACCTTACTGTCATGCAGCAGTTTCATGCATGTCTCCAAAAAGGTAGTAAGCATAGAAGGATCAATCCCTGGCTCTAGTTGATCCTTGCTACCTAAAGTGGAGGCCTCCATGAAGCTCTTCTTAGCTTCCATGAACATCTCCTTTGTGCGCTCTAAGTCAAACTCAGGTTCCTTTGTAGGAGCCTTGTGAACCCATGTATCTTCCTCGTGTTGCTTCCCCTTATCCTCCCTTGTGGTCACACCGCTTCTGAGCATCATGTTCACATTTGGGTCTTCTTCGCATGGTTTAGACCTCATCGTTTAAATATTTTGAGTTGAAGGAGGCTGGAGTACCCGTTTCTCGCACATCTGTGTGATCAACATAGGACAATCTACTGATTCATGATTGAACTGAGCATAGTATGAATAGGATATTATTTTCGGGTTGGTACAATAACGGGCATAGTGCCCTGGTCCTCTGCAACTGTAAAAAATTAACTTTCTGCGGCCCCTTCCTAGTCCCATTCCTCCTCGTCCTCAACCTCACCCTTGAAATCCAGTGCGCTCCATCCCCACTGTTGGGTTGAGGGCTCGTGTTTCTCTCTGCATTTGATAAGCTGGGGTCTGATCCATCATTAACTCGTAGCTGTGACAAGTACACTCATCGTGGCCTACTGACCTATAGAAATTACACAACAACTGTGGGGGAGTCTGTGTATACTTCTGCAACAAATGACAATTATCCATCATGTGTTTTCCTCCTATCTGACAGATCGCGCACCATAATGCGAGTGTCGCACTCGGCCTTGCCTATGCCTCTAGTCTCAATGGCATTGGTCACCCTCCTGCCAAATAGTTCGTGAATACTAGACAGTTATCCTTGTCATGGCCTTGGCCCTTGCATTTTATGCACCATACTTCCTCACGTGCCTCCGGCCACGGTGCCCTATCCTGCTTCAAGCGCATTTCTAGGCAGAGATTCTGTAGTTGCACGTGGAGTTGTTGAACTCCCAACTCTGGATCTTGTATCGGTGTCTTATGCAACCTCATCACCATTTCCAATGCTTCGGTGTGGGTGGAAAGTTTTTGTTGTGATAGCATCGTCCTCAGGTGCAGTGTCAAAAATTCCACAAACGATGAACAGTGCTATGCATTCGTTAGCATCATATTAGCCTCGTAGATCATACACCTTAGTCATTGATCCAGATCCTAGGGGGTCTCACTTGGAAGCATCATGATCTCTTTAAACCCGATGATTGACTATGTCTCTGATTTCGGTTGACTAAATTCTTTGTGCAATGCATTCTGGATCTCTGTTGTCCCTGCATTTGGGTGGTCATTAGAGTGCTTGATATACCATGTCGATGCGCGATCCTTTATCATGCTCACCAATGTAGCCTTCTTAATGTTGTTGTATGTGACCCCTTGCACTTCCCACATTGCTCTTACCATGAACCAGAACTAGTCCGGATCCTCATTCCCTACTCCTCTGAATACGAGTAGCTTGATCACGCTCGGCACGCTGAACTGTGTTGGGTCATGGAAAAGGTATGAATTTACTATTAAACTCATCATCCTTTTCCTTTATTCTTAACCTTTCTATATCTCAATGTGCTAATCTATTAAGGAATTATGGTACGAAGAAATTACCTGCAGTTATGACTTAGCTAATTATTACTTTCCTTTATGTAGGAAAATAACAAAAGGGACAAATGCTATTCCCTAAGAAGGAACAGCAAGAATAAGCAAGCTAAGAAGGAACGTGGCAGTTGCAGATACGGCCAAAAGAAAATCAATAGGATCAATGTAGGAAAAGAAACAATGTCTAAAGATGGAAAGCTGTTGTGAATCCCTCAGGATCAAGAGATCCTGAGGGATTGCGTTTAGCATTTATCTTTTCACCCTTTCCTATTATAAAAGGAGACATTTTGTAAGAATAAAGGGAGGAGGAATTTTTGTATTATTGTAATTGTACTTGTAATCACAGACTCTTGCTATCGAGAAGAACACGAATATATTGTAATGCTCATTCAGTTTGATGATTAATATATAAGTGAAGTGGTTGTTCCCTCGCATTTCCTGAAGTAACTTAGTAGTGTTTCGCTAGCGGCTAAGGGCCCGACCTTTGGTGGATTCAACTGCTCTTCTTGTGTCATACATTTCCAATTCTTACAAGTGTGATGGTTTGATAGTATTCTTGCTTACTGTGATTTCATCAGTGCGCTGTTTATTATTTTCCATCATTGATAGAATCTCTTTATTTTATAATTTGCAGGATTGTCATTGATTTAAGTTGCTTTCATTTCAGATAAATTTTCTTAGATAAATATTACTCTTTATATAATCAACTGTAAAGAGTATTAACTATTGTTGTTGAAACTCTCAGATTGATATTCATTTGTTGTTTAAATTAATTATTGAGGATTGGGTTTGATTTAGATTGAATTAGTTAAAGAGGGATGAGTTATCATTACTGTACTCTCAACCGATGTTGTTGTTACTTTGATGAATGTAAGATTTGATTTAGTTAAAGGATTGAGTTTTTTTAATTTCAATTAGAATTTACTAGATGCATCTATTTACTCTTGTATTTAAAATATCTACACTACAATTTAGAAACATTAATCTTTGAGTAAATAGCAGCCACACACTGTGTACACTCTTGAAATAAGAAGACTTGCCCGGATTGATAATTCATGTGAGGATAATTAGGAGTTTTAAAAGGCACCTTTTATCAACCAACATTTTGGCACTGTTACTGAGGAGAATGTAGCCATTTCTAAAGAGTAATGTACATATGATGATTTATGTTGAAGAAGAATTGGGTATTGAAAATGGAAGGTAAGAACCCAACGTAACGAGTAAGTAAAGTGCTTGCTCCTCTGCCCGCTTTTCAGCACAATTATAGAAATCTGAAGTAGGTATATGCTGCTTGTCTATTGAGAAAGAACTGGGTATTAAAAATGAAAGGTAAGAACCTGCGTACAGAGCACGTAAAATGCCTGCTTCCCCGCCTACTTTCTAGCAGAATTGTTAGGAAATTAGGGTAGAGATAAAAAATTTGAATTGTTTGCATGAATGACTAAGAAGAAAAAACTCGAAAACAATCCAATTCCACTACCCAAACCCGACAGATCTAAGGGACCAATGACCCTTGGATGATCAACTTTCATAGAGGACATCTTAAAGAAAGCCGAATCTCATCCATCAGTAGGTCCCAAAAACGTTGCTTCCAGACAACCTACTATCTCCCTTCGGGCCACAGGCTCACCATCTGTAACCTATGCTAAGGTTCACAGTAAAATAGTAGGGACTAAGCAGAATTTTCAAGAAATTGAAAATTCATGCCCAACTTCCTCACAAGAAGGGAATTCTTGTAATATTCGTGAAGGAGGAGGAGAAACAGGGGAAATAGAGGAGCCAAGATCCCCTCAGGTAGTAATTCAGAAAGGAACACCCAGTATCCCAGACTGAGGGAGTGTTGTTAAGATCATTCCCACCCCTTGTAACCATCCTAGGAATAACCCTCTAGAGATCCCAGAAGGGTACCGACATATATTTGATCAAATGGCCAACAACCCACAAGCACCCCAAAATTCTACGTTGTAGTATCCCATCATTGACACAACTGTCAACGCAACCATGAAAGCCATCCCTTTGCAAAATATTTCCACTTTTCATGGAATCACATCAGAGGATCTAGATGCATTTCTGTTTGAATTTTATGTATTATGTCGAGGTTATGATTAAACCACTGACCCCCAAAGACTAAATTTGTTTCCTTCTACATTGAAAGGAGCAGCCTTGCATTGATTTATGGGATTAGGTGGGGGTACAATAAATGATTGGGATCAAATGAAAATTAGTTTCCTTAAAAAATATCAGGACTATTGCAGAATATGTGGAATGCTTTCAATGTAACCTCCAGTGGTCTCCCTATGCAACTTTGCCTTTGCCTGATAACATGCTAAAAACTACACTGATTAAAGGGGTGAAGGAACAACGGGTAGAGACATTAAATATTATGGGTAAAGGTGATATATCTCAAGAAGACTATGATGATATTATTAAATTTTGTATCAAGTGCTCAACAGGCAATATGATATTGAAACCGGCAGAATGCGACATGACCTCTAGGGACACAAAATCTCTGGTGGAGGTATAACTCATGTAGAAATTGGCAACTTGCTAAAGGATTTCAAAATATATATCTTGGGAACTCTAACAATGCAATTAGACATTATGCAAGCCAAGAAAAAGCAGGCTGAAGCAGAACAAAACTTGGTTATATTCTGTCCTAGATGCAGGAAGAAGCATAGTAAAAAAGAGTGCCTACTAAATATGGTCAAACCTATGCCATATGTACTAAAGATCATGCCACAGAAAGCTACCAATCACTCCTAGGGTTAACATCAGTCTATAAGGAGGTAGAGGAAGAAACAAAACCAATATACTTGCTAAATCAACATCACCAATGGCAACCATGACAAACAAGTACACCTACTCATCCGTCTTCTTTCTTTCAACCCTCACACTATAATTCGAAACAATAACTAGGAGCTATGTGGTAGAACCAACCACCTTTTTCCAATTGGTCACAACAACCATTCTCTATGCCACCTTGGCCGAACCATTTGAATCAAAATAACAATTGGCCAAACTCCTCTTACTTCCCACTATTCTGGTAGAACAATGCATATCAATCTCAATGGTCACCCTCCACCTCGTAGAACCAGAACTAGAAGTCAAGCTGCCAAAGACCTAAGAACTAGCTAGCAAGAACAATCCCCCTACCTCAACCCACACTTCCAGCACCCTACACATTGCAACAGAACCCTCAGACCAACCTATGACCGCAGCCCCCAACCCAACCCAACCCGAACCCCAACAATAGACCGGTTCAATCTGTGTAAATTATTGGAGGACCAGAAACAGAAACTGAGTTGAGCGAGTGCAATGAGCTTCAATTAAGATTTGGGTGGATAATAGAATCAGAGGGGGATCAAAGTAAATAAATTTAAGATCTGTTACTTGTAGAACAAGCACCATAAGGGGAGAACATGGTTAAACAGAAAACTCATGATCAAACGATCACCTCTTCTCCACCATTCCTAGAAAGATTAATCATACCCCACCCAATAGAATATCCCGATTTTGATCTTCTAGGAGAACTGAAAAAATTATGTGTAAAAATATCTCTCCTCCAAGCTATTCAAGACATTCCAATTTATGCAAAAACTATTAAGGAATTGTGTACAAAAAATCCAAAGAGGAAAATAAAAACAACCCCAACTGTCCATGTAGTTGGTACCTTATTTGATTTACTATCAGGCAAAGAAACACCTGTAAAATATGAGGACCCAGGAAATCCTATAGTCACTGTGAAAATAAATGGATGATCCTTTCCCAATGCATTAGTTGATTTAGGGAAAACAATCAATATTCTTACAACAACAACTTGGAAAAATCTTGGCATTATATCCTTCGACTCAACCATGACCTTGTTGGAACTGGCTAACTGATCGATAGTCAAACCAGAAGGCACATTATAGGATGTAATGGTGTTTGTAGACTCCTGGGAATACCTTCCAGACTTTCTGATCATCAATCCTAGAAACCGACTCGATGGACATCTCCTAATTCTAGGTAGACCTTGGCTAGCAATTGTAGATGCTTACATAAGTTGTCGAACAGGCAGCATGACTGTAGCAAGAGGAAGCAATGTGAAGAATTTAGCCTTATACCCTCCAGATTAGCCAAGTTTAACAATAATCAAAACTAGAAAACAACCTGTATCATATCTAACTAAAAAAATTAGATCACCGTTAACTATAGAAGATTCTCTCGAATTCAAGGATGAAACAAAAGATGACATCATTAACACTTACAGTGACCAACCAGATGCCATATCCCATCTAAAATGTCACATGATTGAAGCAACCCTCGATAATGAAATAAAAGAAGATCCCTTAAAAGAGATTAACGACCAGTCAATAACAACAACTTCGGTTTATAACAACAAAACCATAGAGATTGAACCATGAAAAACTTTAAATATTAACAAAAACCTGACTGCTGACCAGGAGTAGAAGCTTGTTCAACTTCTTAGAAAATATAAAGAGGCCTTTCCATGGGATTACCTAGACATGAAAGGGATTGATCCCCAGTTATGCATGAACCACATCTATACAGAGAAAGATGTTAGGCCCATTTGACAACCTCAATGGAGGTTAAACCCTCACCTTAAAGACATTGTTAAAGTTGAACTACAAAAATTGTTAGATGTAAATTTCATTTACCCTATATCTGATAGCAAATGGGTCTCTCCTTCAGTAGTGGTGAATAAAAAGAATGGAAAGTGGCATATATGTATTGATAATAGAGAGCTTAATAAAGCAACCCAAAAACACCATTTTCCCCTTCTGTTCATTGACCAAGTCTTGGACACATTGGCAGGAAAAAAATTCTTTTCTTTCCTAGAAGGTTTTAGTGGCTACAATAAAATTCAAATAGCCCCTAAAGACCAGGATAAGACTACCTTTACTTGCCCTTGGGAGACATTTGCTTATAGGGTTTTACCGTTCGGGTTGTGCAATGTACCTGCCACATTCCATAGGGCTATACTCAACATTTTTTCAGATTTGATAAATGAAGGGCTCGAGGTGTACATGGATGACTTTAGACCTTACAGAGATGACTTCAAGCCAGCATTACAAACATTAGAGAACTTTCTGCAAAGATGCATTGCTACCAGGCTTTGTTTAAGCCATGAAAAATTGCCACATGATGATGACCTAGGGCCTCATCTTGGGTCACTATATCTCAGCAGCTAGAATCCAAGTAGATCTAGCAAAAATTCAGATAATTCCTTTAATACCTACCCCTTCTACACAGACTGAGGTACGCAGTTTCTTGGGATTTTTGGGCTATTATAGAAGATTTATAAAGAATTTTTCTCAAATTGCTGCACCATTATATGAATTAATAGGAAATATCGATTTCATTTGGACTAACAAATGTGACATTGCTTTTGAAGATTTAAAATAGCTTGTATCAACAACCCCCGTATTACAGGGCCCAAACTAGGATTTTCCATTCGAGATTTCATCTGATGCTTCAGACATAGCCATTGGAGCAGTTCTCAGCCAGGAGCAAGATAAGAAGCCATATGCAATATACTATATCAGCAAAAATCTATCTCCTACTGAATTAAATTATACTGTGACTGAATAAGAATTTTTGGCTATAATCTATACTATCAATAAATTCAGACATTATATAATAGGATACCCTATGGTTTTGTATACTAATCACTCTTTTATTAAATATCTAGCTAATAAACCTGTTACAAATGGAAGAGTGACAATATGGTTGATCCTTTTGCAGGAATTCGACATAACTATCAAAGATCGACTAGGAAAAGAAAATCCAATAGCAGACTTCCTTTCACGAATGCCAGAGACAGGCGACTCAGCAACAATAGAAGACCAGTTCCCTAATGAACACTTATTTGTTGTCACCGCAAAAACACCATGGTACATGGATGTTGCAAATTACCTAGTAGTGGGAAAATCACCTAAGCACCGATGCCTATGAAAGAAAACAAATAGTACAACGTAGCACTCGGTTCTCCTGGATCGACAGATATTTATTTCATACAGGGGCCGATATGCACAATTGAAGATGTTCAGGGAAGATGAAGTTTTCGACATCCTGAAAGCTTGCCATGATGGGCCTTGTGGTGGTCATTTTGCAGACCACAAGACTGGTCACAAAGTCTTACAGATAGGCTATTAGTGGCCCACCATTTTTAAAGAAACCAAGAAGTTCATCTAGCCATGCGATAGTTTCCAAAGAATGGGATGCCCTGGGTAGTCTGATGAGATGCCCTTGCATCCGCAATTAGTCATTGAACCTTTCGAACAATGGGCATTAGATTTCATTGGTCCAATAAACCCATCATCTAATCAAAAGACATACATAATAGTCGCAAAAGAATATGTGACTAAATGGGTGGAGGTAGAAGCATTACCAAGGGAAACAGAGGACTCAGTAATCCACTTTATTTTCCAACTATTCATGCAATATGGCTTGCCTAGAGAAATAATTATGGATGGAGGGCCACAATTTATAGGCCATAAAATTGCCGCAACATTAAAGAATCATCATATCATGCATAGAATCACAACTCCATACCACTTGCAAGCAAATGGCCAGGTAGAAAGCACCAATAAAGTAATCGAGGCAATACTCACAAAGGCAGTTGCATCACATAGACGTGACTGGGCCACCTGATTGCCAGAAGTCTTGTGGGCATATCACCTAACATGGAGAAATACCACAGGATATTCCCCATATAAGCTAGTGTTTGGCAAAGAACCTATCTTCCCAATTGAATTTGAAATCCAGACATTGAGGATAGCTCAGGAGGTAGGCTTGGACTTAAATGAAGCACAGATTAATAGGCTACATCAAATCAATGAATTGGATGAAATCCAGCTATCATCTCTTCAGCACAATGCACTGATCCAACAACAAAGAGAGAAATGGCATGATGCCCTTATCAAGAAGAAGATCTTCCATGAAGGAGATTGGACACTCTTGTATGATTCTAGGTTCCAGGATTTCCCAGGAAAACTCCAAACCAAATGTTTAGGGCCTTATGAGATACAAGAGGTGCATGATAATGGCACCCTCACATTAGCCACCATTGATGGTTCTGGCTACTATTTTAAAGTGAATGGACATCGAGTACGACTTTATCACAAACCACTTACCAGGGAGTCCTTTTGCCAACAATTACAGGAAGATTCCACCATACAAATTCGTGCTGAGGAGGGAAACCAATCCACAACATTAGCCTACTGGGGAATTTATTTGTTTTTTAAATTTTTACATAAATTCTCCTTTCTATTTGATTGAAATTGCTTGTATAAATTATATATAAGTTCATTTTTTCCCTTTGTTGTTCCCTCTAAGGAATAGTTGTTGTTCCCTCTAAGGAACAACTGCTGTCCCTTCTAAGGAACAACAATGTTTGTGTAGGTTTTTCTTCCTGTTCCCTTCAAGGCACAGTTATTGTTCCCTCCAAGGAACAGTCGTTGTTCCCTCTAAGGAACAACAATTTTGCGAGCAATTTTTCACTTCTTTGTTTTCGTGTTGTTCCCTTTAAGGAACAATTTTTGTTCCCCTAAAGATTAGCTGTTGTTCCCTTTAAGGAACAACAGTTTCGCGTGTATTTATTTTCGTGCTATTCCCTCTAAGGAACAACCATTTTGTATGGATTTGTTTTCCCGTTGTTCCCTTTAAGGAATAGTTGTTGTTCCCTTTAAGGAACAATTATTATTCCCTCTAAGGAACAACTGTTGTTCCCTCTAAGGAATAGTCGTTTTGTATGGATTTGTTTTTTCACTGTTCCCTTTAAGGAACAGTTGCTGTTCCCTCTAAGGAAAAACTACTGTTCCCTCTAAGGAATAGCTGTTGCTCCCTCTAAGGAACAATGATTCTGTGTGTCATTGTTTTCCTGTTGTTCCCTCTAAGGAACAACAATTTCGCGTCCAATTTTTTCTTTCGTTTTGTTGTTCCTTAGAAGGAACAGCTAATGTTCCCTCTAAGGAATAGTTGTTGTTCCCTCTAAGGAACAACCACCGTTCCCTCTAAGGAACAACAAATTTTTTTCGGCATGTATTTCCTTTGTTGTTCCCTCTAAGGAACAATAGTTTCGGTGTGCATTTTTTCTTCTCGTTGTTCCTCTTAGGGAACATCTGTTGTTCCCTATAAGGAACAACACTTTCGTGTATATATCCTTTTGTTGTTCCCTACAAGGAACAACACCATCTGCGTGTATTTTTCATTTGTTGCTCCTTACAGGGAACAATTGTTGTTCCCTCTAAGGAACAACACCTTTTTGTGTGTTTTTTCTTGTTGTTCCCTATAAGGAACAACACTCTTTAGGTGAGGTTTTCTTTTGATGTTTCCTTTAGGAAATAAGCACTTTGTGAATATCATCCCTTTCCTTTGCTCACTCTTTATGATCCTCTATAGGGAAAGTATACAAATATATATTTAAGGATATAAAATTTGAAGTTTACTCAAACAAGAAAATCGAATATTATCATCTTTAATGAGATTGCTTTGTATTGATTGAAAAAGGAAGGACACAACCATCTATATCACTTCACTGTCCCTATTTTCACTATAAATCGAATTGATTGATTATTTGTACCATGCTGGTTCTTCCCTAACCCCTATAATTCTTTGTTCTTTATCATCAAATAAGGTTAAGGGTACACTTTGTTTCTATTGACATGTTCAGAATTATTCCACCATCCCTACTCTTAAGGAGTTTTGAGCCACCCTCTATATATAAATAGGAAGTGTTGTCTAAAAAAAATAAAAATAAACATATGTTTACTAACAATTCTGTGATTTTTCAAATGGAGGATAGGGGGTATCATCATGAGCCAGCCTACCATGATCATGAGGAAGTAGCGAAGTGGAATTCCCACTATGGCCACCGTACCAAGGATATGATGCCATGGATGCATCAGAAAAATAAAATCCTTGGATCAGGAGGTCTCATCATGAGCAGACCTACCCACCTTTCTCTCCTTCCCAGTGAATGGCAATGTATTCATCTGGTTACCAAGCCAGTACATTGTTCTCTACTTTGACATCATAATGCACTTTCCTAATTATACATAGAGGATCATGGTTCCAGAAGGTGAAAAGGCAACTCTGTCGAGGTTATAAACACCTACGGGCAACAGAAGCACTGTTGATGGTATTGGGGACTTATTTTTAACAACAATAGTTATTATAACTCCATTTTCTTTATTTTTTTACCATTACTATAGAGAAATTATGTTCCTTATCTATTTTTGAGCCTTTATGCATGCAATATCTTTTAAAAATCACTTATAGTCATTTAAGTGGAATGATGACGGAAAAGTATCTTTCCTACATCATATGTCCTTTTTCTTTTTCGAATCACCTCACGACATCTCCACACTTATTGATAATTTTCATTATATGCATTGATTTCAGCACTCCGATATATTTTGTGATCCTATCAGTAATATGCATACCTTGCCACTTTTATCACCACTGTACTTCACCACCAACACGTCATTCCTTCACTCATTCGGTCGAAGGTGACCTATCATTTCAAATGGGGGCGAGGAGAAAACTCCAATGTATTTATGAATTCCAGTCCTTTATTCGTTTGTGCAGGGCAATACGACATCCCATAATTACAAAGTATGTGGAACAATATCAAGTCCTAGTTAACGGTATTTATGCCTGTAAAGTGTCATCCGAAATAACCATTATAACAACTTGTTGTTCCGTCACTCGGCTCTATCTATTGTTGTGATATCTCTGCTACACGAACTATTTGTTGAATCCAGGTAGTATGGGAGGAAGAACAGTGCGCAAGGAGCCACTAATACTGGTTGTTTCTAATGCAGCTAGAGAAATTCTAGCTCAAGATGGGTGGATAACATATTTCACACGATTTCGGCAACCCAATGAAGCAATTGCTATTGAATTCCTACAAAATATATAGAACAGGAAATCTATGATAAGAGGGAGGCACATCATAGTGTCAGATGCGGTGATAGCTGAACTGTATAGATTACCAGAAGAAGGACTTGTATGGGCTAATAAAAGAATTAAAGTTGCAGGATGCTATTGCAGCCTTCAAGGAGGAGGGACAAGACCTGATCATCAAAGGCAAAGGAGTTCGACCATCATCCCTGGGAGAACCGTGGGGAGAACTAGCCAGAGTCATCCAAAACTACATTACATGTGATGGGCGAAAACACATGGTAAGGCCGCATCAACTTAAACTCCTAGCAGTTATGAAACAAAAATGCTCTATGAATTTACCTGCATATTTGAATTTTTTGTTGCATGACACCGCTCGAAGCATGAAAAAATCCCAACATATAGAAACCGTCGTGAGCCATCACTGCTTGATTAGCCTGATAGCGAGTTACAACCTCGCCCAGTAGCAATCAAGTTGAGAGGAATTAGTATTTTCCATTGAAGGGGGCCTAGCTCTACCTGCGCCTAACCCTGTTCCGAAAAGGAAGAGGACTGCCCTTACAACAAACACTCCCCAAAAGCGCAGACTTTCCGCTAAGCTGAGGACAAATTTAGGAGCGGCCAAAGACCCCCAGGGAAGTATCAACTAACCCATAGAATTATCTAGCCTAGGACGTGAACAACAATTGCAGATAGAAGGCCAAGATAACCATGAGTTGGACCATGGGGAAGAATCAAGGCATTCTAGAGAAGAGGAAAGCAATGAATCAGAACTCCCCTCAACATCAAGTCCCCTGGGTGATTTACTGCATGACATCGAATTGGCCCATATTTTAGCCAATGTGAATGAGTTCATACAGCCCGAAATCCCGCTCAATTTGAACATTGGAGCAACCCAATCTGCAATGAACTCTGGCCACGATAGAATTATATCAGAAAACATAAGTTGCGAAGCAAAAACAAGGGCAGAGGCCACTCAAGAAGAGGTGAACGAACTTGGTGATATGCCTCTAGAAGAACCGAGTCAGGTAGGCCTAAATACAGAGAATGTAGGCCAAACAGGAGAAATAGAAACAAACTAGGGAGATGACTACCAATCTAGGGACACAGTTCTTGTAGGACAAAGCCAAGATGAGCAACCGATCTCGTTAGGAGCAGAGATGATTAGCAGAACAATTGTTCCTCCTAAAAAGAAGAAAAACAAAATTAAGAAGCTTAGGAAGGAATAGTAGAGGCTGCAGAAAATAGTAAAAAGGCTTAGGCAAAAGATAAGAAAATTAACAGTGGGGAAGGTTCCAGATAAAACCCTGGAAATAATAAATGCAGCCGTTCAAACTGAATTGCATGAAATAAAAACTACGGGGACTCAAACTGAGCCCTTACTCACTAAGCTTGTTAAGGAACAACATGCAATTTTTGTAGAAGCAACTACCCAAATAGAGGCTATACCTTCTCATGACTTAGCTATTCAAACAGAGACGGTACCCTCCTACAGCACGGATACCCAGACCGAGGCTTGGGCCTCCTATAACAAAGAAAAACAAACAATAGGCATCCGTTCTCATAACAGGAGTACACAAACAAATACCCAAGCCAAAGATATCATGACAAGCAGTGACCCTAGCATAGTGAAAGTTCAAGAAGATTTAGCTCAGGCTCTGCTTACCATAGAACAGCTTGAGCTGGAAACTGTCTCCCAGCAAAAATATCAAGAATTCCAGAGGCAACTTTGGGACATAAATACATCAAAAAGTGAGACCTTCGATAAATACTGAAAGGAAGAGGAAAGAATTGAGAAAATGAAGCTCAGATTAGAGAAGGTCATGAGTCAAATGGATACTATTTGCTCATTCTACATTGATGTTATGGCATGCAGATCCCTTGCCAATAATTATGCCTTAGTTTTGCTAAAAAGATACATGCAGCTGAAAACCAAAGCTGTCAAGGCTGGAAAACCCATAGAATTAAAAACAATTGAAGATTTCATAAATTGTTGCAAACAACATGAGGTAAAAGTTAAGAGATTGTTTTGTGAATTTTAATTACATAATCTTGTATTAGAGGAAGAAAACAAAAACAACCCTAGTCCTTTTGTGGGGGATGTGCAATTTCAAGCTTTATTTCATTCGTTGTTAATCAACTAAACTGGTTCAAGGCTCATAACACATTCCAGAAGCATGAAAATGGACTGGATCTTTGGGTCAGAGGTGAACAAAAACACCCATTACAAATGTTGGCCAATCACAAAAGTTTGACGAAAAGGGAAGGAGAAATCAAAATTGTATGGCCTATTCAGAAAGAAATTGTCTAGAAGGGAGTAGAATACTTCCTCTCCATTTATGAAAGCTCCTTGGCCATAGCCAAGTTCAGGTGGACAGTTTCTAATAGCAATGTACAAAATAGAGAGCCATTTAATTATAAAAATTTTAAATTGGCTGCAGAACGCTTTGTCATTTATAGCAATCTCATCCTAAGAGAAGGTTGTTATTGGCTAGGTTGCCAGTTCCACAACCCTATAATTTGGTATCCTGCTGAAGGGTCTGGGCTATATATGAACTGCTTGAAGGATAGACAGGGCACATCTTTGAGCTCTTGACCAAGAATCATGGTTTCAGACCATTTTACGACATTCCTTCTCCAACTTATTCCTTGTTTTCTCTGCATACGAGCTACATAGTTTTCATGAGGACATGAAAAAGGGTAAGTAGGGGAGTATGTTGGGTCATGGAAAAGGTATACATTTACTATTAAACTCATCATCCTTTTCCTTTATTCTTAACCTTTCTATATCTCAATGCACTAATCTATTAAGGAATTATGGTAAGAAATGAAGAAATTACCTGCAATTATGACTTAGCTAATTATTACTTTCCTTTATGTAGGAAAACAACAAAAGGGACAAATGTTCTTCCCTAAGAAGGAACAACAAGAATCATCATGCTAAAGAAGGAACGTGGCTGTTGCAGATACGACCAAAAGAAAATCAGCAGGATTAGCACAGGAAAGGAAACGATATCTTAAGATGGAAAACTATTACGAATCCATCAGGATCGAGAGATCCTAAGGGATCGCATTTAGCATTTATCTTTTCACCCTTTCCTATTATAAAAGGAGAAGTTTTGTAAGAAGAAAGGGAGGAGGAATTTCTATATTATTGTAATTTTAATTGTAATCACAGACTCTCGTTGTAGAGAAGAACATGAATACATTGTAATGCTCATTTAGTTTGATGATTAATATATAAGTAAAGTTGTTGTTCCCTCACATTTCCTGAAGTAACTTAGAAATGTTTCACTGGTGGCTAAGGGCCCGACCTCTGGTGGATTCAACTGCTCTTCTTGTGTCATACATTTCCAATTCTTGCAAGTGTGATGGTTTGATAGTATTCTTTCTTTCTGTGATTTTATCGCTACGCTGTTTATTATTTTCCAGTGTTGACAAAATCTCTTTATTCTATAATTTGCAGGATTTTCATTTTAAGTTTCTTTCATTTCAGATCAAGTTTCTTAGATAAATATTCCACTTTATATAATCAACTGTAAAGAGTATTAACTATTGTTGTTGAAACTCTCAGATTGATAATCATTTGTTGTTTAAATTAATTATTGAGGATTAGGTTTGATTTAGATTGAATCAGTTAAAGAGGGATGAGTTATCATTATTGTACTATCAATTGATGTTGTTGTAACTTTGATGAATGTAATATTTGATTTAGTTAAAGGATTGAGTTTTCTTTAATTGCAATTAGAATTTATTAGATGCATTAGTTTACTCTTGTATTTAAAATATCTATACTGCAATTTAGAAACATTACTCTCTCAGTAAATAGTAGCCACACACTGTGTACACTCTTGAAATAAGAAGACTTGCCTGTATTGATAATTAATGTGAGGATAATTAGGAGTTTTAAAAGGCACCTTTTATCGACCAACAAACTATGGGGTTGGTGGAGGTGGAGTGGGTGGAGATGGAGGTGAAGGAGGTGAAGCGGGTGGTGGCATGGGTGGAGGTGGTCACTACGAAATGCGCTGCCTTATCAAACTGACCACACTTCTCGGAGAGACCCGAGGAAGCTCTTATCTGCTCTCTCGCGAAGGTGAAATTAAGGGACTATTTCCTAATTCTCCGCTACCTTTGTAGATCTTTCCGCTCTATGTCATTCCAAACATTAGTGTATTCGCATAACCCGTTTGTCACATAACAACATCTTAATCCAGGTATTCAAAGATTTAATGTACTTACCTCACAGTCCCTTGAGAAAACATTGTTCTGCTTCGCTGTAGCTCATGGTTGTGTCTATCGCAAACTCGGTGATAAATCCCCCTATTATCCGATCGAGCCAATGTTCCACAGCTCATGGGATCTTGTCTTCTAATGCCTTTAGTCTGCGCACTAATTCTGGAGCCCACACTATCGGTTGGTTGAGATTACACCTTCCTTAGCTATCAACTAATCTCACGATCCACTCATACAGTTTAGAGGGAAATGATGCAAAGAAAATCTCATGGATTTTCGTATACACGTAATGATCCAGCCACCTTTTCTCAAATACCTGTGGAGTTCTATTTTCCTATGTCGCGAACTCGTGAATCTTCTTGTCCAACCACTCTTCAATTTCCTTCTTTATTGGGTTCTAGTGGCATGACATCAGACATCCCTTAGGCAAATCCCGGTCCCAGAAATGGAATGATTTGTTGGCCACATGGGGCCTGACCCAGGTTCAACAATGAGTTTAGCCAAGCAAATCCCGGCACTACTGGCCCTTTCGGCAACAGTCTTCGGAGTGCAAACTAAGGTCTCAACCAAAGTAGTATGGGAGGGTATTGGAACAAGGTTTCCGCACCATAGGGATGTCTTGATGAAGGTTCTAAAGGTTCGTGATCCTAGTCTACATGCTGCACTGCTCCGCTCAGCTTTCTATTATTCACAACTCGTGTGCACCTTTTGGAATACAGTATTATTCCGATCAGATCCTTACTGTGCTATTATATTAGTGCTTAACTTAGTTCGTGTGGGCGCAATATTCTTATTACTTATTCAACTTTCTAATAAGTGCACGTACTCGGAAATAATATAAATGCATAAATATAACTAGACATAGAAATATAGATCTACAAACAAACGCACAATATGCTGAATCAATCTTATCTTTATTAATACTCAAGTTCAGTTATAGACCCAAATCTACCTTGCACACTCAACTGCAGGGGTTTGTGCACTCGGCTGCGGGCTCTACTAGGCCTATGTACACTCAGCTGGAGAGCCTCTACCTACCACTATGACCCAATATACTTCAGATCCACTTCTATCTTTTAACCATGCTTTCACATCTATCTATTACTTGTCAAAACTAAGACTATCTTTACACTTAGAGCCTCACTCTATTTATACAATCCCATGGTCTGCAGACCATGGGTAGGCTGACATACTATACATTAAATTACATTACTTTAGGGTGGAAAACCCTAGACTCTTATGTTCTGCGCCCGCATTTCGCGGGGTATTTACATTACACTTGACCAAAACTTGGGATTCAAGCCCCAAAAGCATGCTATGGGGGGATCCGCTGCCCAACAGGTTTTCAGTTCACGCAGTTGCATACACATGTGCTTTTGTCCGAAGAAACACGCGTATAAGTGGGTTTCCTTGAGTACAGTCTCGTATACACGCAGGTTTGTCACTGCACAATCGCGTATGTTTGGTTTTGAATGGATTTTCCAGATCTTGAGTCTAGTAAAGGGTTTTCCAGATTTTTATTGGTTCTGTTTAGCCATTGATTGTCTGGGAGAGTCTTTCTTCTTGCATATTTTCAGTTCCTATCTCTCTTTGTGGAAAAACCTAGTCAACCTAGAGTTTGCTTTTTGGTGAAGTGTTAGTTTTTGTGTTTGGGTTCAAGGATTCTTAGTGAAGTTCTTGGTTGTTCTAAGCTTTGGAACATGGAATTGGTCTCAATTCACTTATAAACTAGCCTTTACATTGCTTTACCTTGCTTTCTTGAAAGTTGACATATTTGGTTTTTTCTTGGTTTTTGAGAAAGTCCTTCTCACAATCTTGAATAGTTTTTTTTGGTCTTCTTGAAATATTTCTTGTTTTCTAGAATTTGTATGCTTTTGTTCAGATCAGTTTGTTTGTGTTTGTAGCCTCTTTTTACTTTAAGTCTTATCATGTTAATGATTCCTATGGCTTGTGAAATTTGAGGTTCTTTATGCTCAAATTTGATCTTGAATTCTTTAGTAGTTTTGTTTTCTCACGAACTCTTTGTGCCCTTAAAAAGAAAAAAGATAAAATGATCTTTTGTTGCCTTTATTTTTCTTTTTGGTTTTGTTTTTTGTCTTCTTATCATTTTAGAGAAAGTGTGAAGTCTTTTCATTAGGTTGAATTTTCTTCCTTTTGGGAAAAAGTTTTTGATTGAATTTGTTCCTCCTTTTTGTCAAGTTTTTGCCTCTTGATCTCTTTGAGAAACACATTTTCTTTCTTTAAGAGAAATCCTTGGAATATTTCATTAAGCATTTTTAGTTTGCATTAGGATAGATGCACTGTAAGAATTTTTAGTCTTTTCGTAGATTTTGAGTGTGTGAGTGTGTGTTTTGAAAATGAAAACGAAAAAATTATTTCTTAGTTTGTTCGTAGAACCTTTTGTAGAAATCTCTTTCATCGAAGAAAAAGAGTTTCATATGCATGTAGTTAGGTTTTCTATTGGTTTTTTCTTGTGTCAAATAACATAATAAGTTTCACTTCCATTTTACCCTTGACTTAAGAACAACCATTAAATCAAGCGCTAAAACTAAAATGAACTAGAATTTTTTGATTTGTCATAGTTACATCAACTATTCTAGGTCATTTAGGGCCTTGGAATAGGTGTGCGAAGAGTTAACTCTCAACTCTAAATTTAAACATATAAGTTGATTAAAAGAGTGAAATCTAGTGTCATTAAGTTGTCTGAGAAATATCTTCTCTTCTGGGAGTTAAGAACGATGGAAAGTGAAGGTAGGGAAGAGAGATACCCCCTCTTCTACTTGTTAGATCTCGACCAAATACTATTCCGCCTAGCTTCCAATATGAATTGGTGACCTCTGTTTCCATTCCTAGGGACCACATAGGTGACTATAGGGGGAATACTCATGGTACTTGAGGTAGATGTTGTATCACTCTCATTAGTACTTTTGGAAGGTTCCGTTGCAAAGCTCAGGTACTTGCACTAACAAAGTCTTTTTTCTAGGGGTCAGGGTAATTGTTTCCGTTACGTTCTATAGTAGGTTTGGGCCATAATCATCCCAAAATATCTTTGAAAGGTCCTTTAATTCACTTTATTTTATTTTGGTGTCGAGTCCTCATCACCCGGAGTGGAAATAATTAGAACTTGCTTGATTGGTTGCATATTTAGGGACTTTATAGTGGAGTGGTATTTTATCTTTGTGTTTAGTTGGATTTAGGTGGATTTCTCTTGTCCCTTTTGGACCTTAGAATCTGAGTGAGTGACCAACCACTCCACCTGTCTTGAAAGGATTTTGATATTTCTTTTGAAAGCTGTGGAGTTTCCTCCTTAAGGGAAAAGGTTTGAATGTGAATCTCTCTTCTTTTGAAAGTCATTTGTATGATAATATAAGGAAAGGATCTGAATATAAGTTTGGTATGGACAATTATTCCTATGGATTCCAACTAAGGGAGCGTTCAAAAATGGGATTCTTGTGCTTCTGCTTTCTTTGGAAACGTTGGGACCCCTTTGATGGCCACTTTGAATATTCTTGGATTGAATGTTGGACTACCAGTTTGACTGTGATCCACACTGAATATTCCAAATGTTCTTGAAGCTTCTCAGATGAATGTTTTATTTAAAGGGCATCAAATGGGTGTTAATTGTTGATCTTCTTCAAAAGAGAAATCCAGGATTCCTCTTTCCCCTCCCTCTTGTAATAAGACATCTAAAAAGAAGAGAAAGAGTAAGAAGAATAATAGGAATAGTTTTATCCATGTATTATCACCAACCCCTACAATTCATGGTGGAGATGAGTTTTCAGTCGTTACAAGTCATGCCGGGGGAATAAGTCTAGTCACTACAAGTCATACGAGCAATGGGTCACCTACCTCTATGAGTCATATTTCTGTTGACTCACCTACATTTGCGAATAAGAATGGGGGCATGAGTCCTAACTCTCTTGGGAAAGAGTCATTAACATCCGCGAGTCATTTTTGGGACTCTCCACCAAGCACTTCTAATCATCTTGGTGGAATGAATGTTGATAAAAAGCCTAGGTGTAGAAGATTTAAACCAAAGTTCCCTTGTAATCTATATAAGGGATACCATCTTACTCATTTGTGCCTTGGTATTTCAATGATACAAAGGTTATGTTTTGAGTCTGATGGTTCTTCTAATCTTGAATCTGTTATGGTTTCTCAACAGTCTAATCAACCATTGTTTGATGAAGTGGTCAAGCTAGTGAAATCTCTGGCTTATTCCACTTCTCTTTTGGGGGTGAAGTGCCTAACAACATATTCTTCTTGATTTCTAGTACAAAGTATTCTAGTCTAGGGGGCATTCCAATCTCTTTGAGTGTACTCCCTCCAAGTTCTTTGAATGTCTCCTTTAACTGGTATAGTCTTGTCGAGCCTCATCTTCCTTTTGCTACACCTTTTCAAATAATGGTTAGAGTTAATTCCACAAATGTCTATCGATGTATGGTGGATGAAGGACCCTCTACAAGTATTATATCCTCCTTGACTTGGAAAGATCTATGTTCTCCAAAGTTGTTGGCATTTGATAGTCAGTTGTTAGCCTATGATAGAAGACCTAGTGAATCTATGGGTGTTCTTCCACAATTGCATATTACTTTAGGTGGGAAGATTGTCTTAATCGATATGATGGTGGTTAATTGCCCTTTAGACTTTAATATGCTACTTGGGAATGATTTTGTCTATGATATGAATGTTGTGGTGTCTTCCCTCTTTTGAGTGATGTATTTTCCTCATAACAAAAATATTGTTACTATTGGTCAACATGCATTTAATAATCACCCCCCTAATTCAAATTTACAATAGAATACCCCTTTGTATGTTCCAAGTGTTCAGGTAGACTCTACGTGGCCATGGGTCAACTATGTGGCATTGTATCCTCAATGTTTAATTGCTTCTAAGAATGATCCTTTGAACTATTATTTTCCTTCTCGAGACTTGGTCCCAATAGTTGACCGTGTGTTTTCTCCTATGGGGATATGGGACCCCCTAATTCCCTCTTTTGATCCTTCTATTTCTCATGATTTCATGGAAGTTAAGTTTACTTCATAGGGGGATATTTTTGAAGCCATGAGTTTTGACTACCAAAGGAGTCCTTAGCTCGAGCCTTGTAACGGGCTTGTCCCGAAGAATTATTATGCATAAGCCGCAAGGGTGCATGGTTCCCTATACCATATTGTACATATAAGGTACATACTTTCAAGTTTTGTATTCTATAACACAGGATTTTATCTCAATTTTATATATGGGATGTATTAACTTCTTGTCTAGTGTTCCTAATTATATCTAGAGAACATGGAAGAATTGTCCTTTGCGCATTTTTATAGTTGATCCTCTTTGACAGGTATTGGTTCTCGAAACTAGCATATAGATTAGGTTTTTCACCTACATTGTGCATTTATCACTTTCCTTTTCCATTTTAGCCTTAGAATCGACCCCACCAAGATATGATACAAAAACCTTCTCATAGCTTAGAAGTATCATAACTTGTGTGGTAGAGCCTACCTTATCATGGGCGCCCTAGATAGTACCTCATCGTCACTTGGCACACATGTTGAAATTTTATTCTTAGGCTCGGGAGTTCTCTTTAGTCATGTCATGACTTTGCGATGAAGTCTCATTCCTCTTCATCTTCACTATTTTTCTGGCTTTATACTCTAGAGGCTCCCACATGTTGAGTTTTACTGCTACATTTCATGTTGTTTATTTGTACCTTTTGGCCTTAAGCCAACTTCACCTTGAATCATGTATAAGCCACTTATTGACCATGACTTCTACAAAATCAACCTTGCAATCACTTAATATCTACAAATTGACACCTTATGCTCATGGAAAGAACATTCCTTTGAGTGTCATTGACCCGTTTTGTCACCTTGCATTGAAAATAGGAATGTTCCACTTCGAGGAACTAGCGCATTTGTATTTAGACACTCGTTCTTTCCATTGTACCATAGGCATTATTTTATTCTTTTTTCAGGCTTTTTAATATGAAAAAGTAAAAAAAAAATTATATATTGAAAAAAAGAACGGAAACAAAATATTACTTCCATAATTGATGGCAGCAAAAGTCAGTTGTGTCACCCTTGAAAAAAACACTCAAAGCAAGACTTTCCTCCATTGGGATGGGCTTTAGTTTGACTTAGGAGAGCCATAACCTTATCATTGAGTTAATACTTGTTGGCTTAGCGGCTCCTAACCTAGGTTCAGTGTTAGTTGTGCCAACTAACAAATCCCTACACTACTGGCTCTTTCAACGACAACCCGCGTAGCGCAAGCTACAATCTCACCAGAAGAAGTATGGGGGATGCAAGAACCAAGTTTTTGTATCTAGAGATGAGTGTGATGTATTTTAATGCCTTAGATCTGCCTTCATGCAGATTGACAAGTCCTTAGGGCTTGGTATTGCAACTTTATTCCAATAGTCTTTAGACCTTCGCGAAGGTATATGATTGACTTTTGCAAACCTTTACCAGTTGATTTATCCACTTACATACATTACAGAACCATCCTAGATTAGTGTTCGCACAGATATACTTAAGTTATTTAAAAAACATAACATAATTCATCACAGTCTTCGCAAAAGTACTTAACGTGTATTGCATACATCTATTAAGACTTATTCAAGTGAATTGCACATCATTAGATCAATATTTCATAAATACCTTATTCACCAGCAACATATATAGTAAACATAAATAAATAGAGATAAACAAGTATACTCAGGAATTCTTCAATAATCTTCTTTATTGATCTTTAGTTAAGGTTTACAGACTAAAAATTACCCTGCGCACTCAGTTGTAGGGGTCCGCGCACTCAGCTGTAGAGCCTTTCTCTCTCCTCTGACCCACTTCTCTACACTATCACTTCTAAGACTCCATTCATTATCCACCATGATATGCCTTAGAATGTCTAAGACACACCTATTTATAGCCTTTTACATACAATCCCATGGTCTACGGACCATGGGTAGATCTTAAAACTAACTCAAACTTTACATAAACAAGGGGCTAAAATCCCTTTGACTCATAATCATATATGCGCTCCACATCCAAAAATCGCGATCTTTACTTCATTTACAAAAAATACATCAAAAGTTGGGTTATTTTAACCCCAAAACTAATGTAGGGGACCCCATCCAAATAGTACTCCTTTGGTTGGTTATCTCTTCCAATCATATGGAGAGTTTGTTTATGCCTCATGCATGAAAAACTTATACAAAGTTATCATATGCTTCTATACAGTCACAATGAGTCGTGCTTTTGTTCAAGGGATGCAAACCTAAGTCAGCCTTTCTGCGGTGTCTCTTGACTTATTTTCAGTTGACCATACCTCGTCAGTTAGAGTTATGTCTAGTATCACATCAGCGATTTGGTCGTTTGCTCATTCTAGTTAAGAAGGTCTCCATGTTGAGTGTGGAGCATGATTGTTCAGAGGTCTTTGTTTCAGCCGGATGTATACCCCAGGAAGTTTGTACATGCCTCCAAGCGGGAGGGTGCGGGGGTGACTTGTCCCCCCCGCGGGGGTTTGGGGGGCATAATCCCCCCCGGTTGGGGGGTCTAGGGGCCAGCGGTCCCCCAGCGGGAGTTTCGGGGGTAGTGCCCCAAAGCTAAAAACAGATGTAAAATTGCCTTGTAAAAGTATAGTAATTTCTAGTCAATTTGGGCCATTCATTAGGCGGATGATCTGACAGTAGAACTTATGTTTAGTTTAGGGTTTTTTGCCTCAGAAGTCAACCACTCTCTTGGTATGAGGGCATTGTATTTGAGGCTTTGTAATAGATGTGTATTCTCTGAGCAAGAAGTAGAGAGGTGAGACTGTGAGAGAAAATAGAGGATATTACAACGGATCTGCTGTAGGTTGTGTCTCTTCATTTTGCTGGATAATAGAAAGGAAGGACTGGATGTTCTGGGTGGACATAGCCCAAACTAGGTGAACCACATATATCTATGTCTCTCTTTTTTTATGCATTTTTTGTGTTTATATTTCTGCAATATTTTATGTGTTCCATTGCTCCGTAATATATAATTTTCTAACAACTAGTATCAAAGACGAAGGTCTATTTGGCTGATAAACTTGCAGGAAAGAAGGGTTCCTGGTTCGAGTGAGAGAAATGGCGGAAGATGGTAAGTTTAGGGTCGAGAAATTTAATGGCCAAAACTTCTCACTGTGGAAGATGTAGATGGAAGATTATCTGTATCAGAAATATCTATACCTACCATTGGGCAGAAAAACAAAGATGCCGACGGGTATGACAGATGAAGAATGGAACCTTCTCGATAGAAAGGCACTTGGAATAGTATAGTTGTGCCTCGCAGCGTCTGTCACCTTCAACATTTCAAAGAAAACAATGATAGAGGGTTTGATTAAGGCATTGGAGAAACTATATGAAAATTCCTTGGCCTCAAACAAGGTATTTCTTATGAAATGCTTATTTAATATGAAGATGTCGGAAGGTGGATCTGTTGTAGACCATTTAAATGATTTTAATACTGTTACAAGTCAGTTATGTTCTGTAGGGGTAAAATTTGATGATGAAGTTAGAGCTCTGTTATTCTTGTGCTCATTACCAGAAAGTTGGAATGGTTTAGTAATGGCCATTAGTAACTCTGTTTTTGGATATAGTACTTTAAAGTTTGATGATGTTGTCGGTGCTATCCTTAGTGAAGAAATGCGACAGAAAAGCTCCGGTGAGACATCGGGTAATTCTTTGAGTGCAGAGTCTAGGCGAACAAAAATGGAAATAGGAAAGAGCTCAGGATATTGTAGTAAATCAAGGAAAGGCAGATCCAAGTCCAGATCAAGGATGGTGTGCTTGAAATGTGGAAAGAAAGGACACCTATAGAAAGACTGTAGATCTCGGAAGGGAAAAGAAGGAGTTGCACAACAAGAAAACAATCACGAAGAAAATGTGACAGGTGAGGTGTTACAAGATGCTTTGATTCTTTTTTCTGAAAATATTATTGATTCTTGGGTGGTAGATTTACGGGCCTCATTCCATGTCACACCTGATAAGAAATACTTTCATGACTATGTTCAAGGAGATTTTGGACAAGTTCGTTTGGGTGATGATAAACCCTGTAAAATTGTTGGAATGGGAAAGGTTCTTGTAAAACAGCAGAATGGAAACCAATGGCTACTAAAAGAGGTAAGGCATGTTCCAGATCTAAAGAAAAAT
>APFE031536579.1:53233-70183 GCA_000404065.3 Pinus taeda | reverse complement strand
TTTGCAGCTAAGCGGACAACGTTCAAAGTTCTAACTCTTGGATACTACTGGCCATCCATTTTCAAGGATGCCAAGAAGTATGTAAAGAGTTGTGACGGTTGCCAAAGAATGGGCAGGCCAACAGCTACAGATGAGATGCCTCTTCAGCCCCAAGTTCACCTAGAGCCATTTGAAAAATGGGCTCTAGACTTCATAGGAGCTATCAACCCATCCTCCAACGGTAAGAAGTACATCTTAGTATGTATTGATTATGTCACAAAGTGGGCTGAAGCAAAAGCACTGGTAAGAGCCACCGAACACACAATTGTCAATTTCCTTTTTGAAGAGATTTTTGTTAGATATGGAGTGCCAAGGGAGATAGTAACTGATCAAGGTACCCAATTCACCTCAAAGTTGGTAAAGGATATCACAGACAAATATAAAATCAAGCATAGGAAAAGCACACCTTACCATCCACAGGCCAATGGGCAGGTGGAATCTACAAACAAAACTTTGGAGGGTATCATTACTAAAACTGTTGCAATGAACAGGAAGAATTGGGAAGAAAAGCTCAAAGATGCACTCTGGGCCTACAAAATCACCTGGAAGGATACTACAAGATTTACACCATATCAGTTGGTGTACGGCAAAGAGGTAATGCTTCCTATTGAGTTTCATATACACACTTTTAAACTAGCTGCTGATTCACAGATTGACTTGGATGAGGCACAAAAAGAAAGAATCCAGCAGCTTAACCAGCTGGATGAAATGAGGCAGCAAGTAGAGGAGACCACCATCCTCATGCAAAAACAAAGGAAGCAGTGGCATGATGCACATATCAAGAAGAAGCAATTCAAGGAAGGTGACTGGGCTCTACTTTTTGACTCTAAGTTTAGAGATCATAAATCCAAGTTTACCACCCATTGGATGGGCCCCTACGAAATTGTTCAGGTTTATGACAATGGATTAGTGAAGCTCACAACTATTGATGGAGAAGGTCATTCCTTTACTGTCAGTGGTCATCGCCTAAAACTTTATACTAAGCCCATCAGCAAACAAGATTTTCTACACACAGTTTCTCAACAAAGTGAGGTTGAGATACTGCGACCCTCAGCTGCAGTCTCCCTGCCTTAGTTTATTTTCTTTCAATGTTGAAAAAAAAAAAAAATAAAATAAAATAAATAAATAAATAATAATAATATAATAATAATAATAATAATAAATGGGTTAGATGTGAAAACCAGTTTCTGGCACACTCTAACCTCGAATTCCTACTTGAAAACCAATTCGTTGGCGGGTAAGAATTCTCTTTCTTTTTCACTTTTTAATGTTTCAGCTGAATATTGACTTGAGGACAAGTCAAAAATTTTTGTGGGGGAGAGGAGCATCAGTATTCTTATATTCTTATCTCTCCATTGTAATTTTTTTTTTTTCTTCTCATCATTGTAAATTTCTCAAGCAGTTTGTTCCACCATTCCAGACTTCAATGAATAAGCTGTCTTGCCATTGTTTTATATCAGAGGGACCTGGTTATAAATATTATGCAGGGGGACCTGTTCTATCCAAGAAGACCATGCTATCAGCATCAACAGTAATGGGACTTGTTTAGACACACAAAAAGGGACCTGTTAGGAGATTGATACTTCAAAAGAAAATTACTTCAACACAGCTTCAGCAGACTTCACCAAGACTTCATCAAGACTTCATCAAGCACCCAAGCTCAGCAGCACCTGCATGCACACAAAGAATTGCATGAACATCTTCAGCACTGTAGAGGGACCTGTTGCATTCAAACATACCTCAGGGGACCTATTATGAACAGCAAAGAAAATCAAACAACAGTCAAAAGTTAGCTCTACTCAGCATGTCAATGCAACAGCAGTCAAACAGTGTAATACATTCCTTGTTTTTAACACTTAATTTCTTAGATTAATTTTTATGTTAATTCTAATAGCTATGACTGTTATGATTAATTCCAAAGGCACATTTTCCCATCCGCCCTTATTCCCCTAATTCTTCCCTACTCCAACCTACTTCCTAATTTTAAAATTCATTCACCCTTCACTCCAATATTTCCTAAGCATCCTACAACCATCTACCGCCATATCAACCTCCTAAATCTACACCTCCAATTGGTTGAGTACCAACAAGACACGTGGTGATATTTTTGAAAAAAATAAAAAGGGTAATTATATCAAGGCAAGAGACAGCAGGCCTATTCATTATTTTGCATGGGCCGAATGATGAATTCACCACCCGACGTACATACACCTCTCAGCGCTCCTATCATAGTATTTATGCAAGCGATGCTATCATTATTCCTCTGTTTTTAAAATTGAATACACTCTGAACCGAGCTTCATGAACAGAGGAGAAGAAAATGGTCATTTCACTCATTCTCAGGATTGTATACGTTGGTGTATAACTCCATTTGCATACGATGGTGTATAACTCCGTGGCCTCCACAGCAAGGACCGAGGGCAGAGAACGCATCCGGTTTCGAATCTCACCGAGCTACACAACAAGCCGACCCAGCATTACAGTGAACACTAAAGGAGTGACTATATCAGGTAATAAACTCAGACTTCCTTGTTAAATTTGCAAGTTAGGAAGCTCGACCCTCTGCCAAGATGACAAATAGGGTCGAGCCAAATGTGTTTGATAGCTCTCAGTACCACGAAGACTGTATTTCGATTCTAAGGGAAATACAGTGGCTACCCTTTTTGGAAAAATTCCATGGAAGCAACGAAGAAGTTGCTAAGCAATTTGCCTTCACATTTAATGGGGAGAAAGCCCTGATAGGCACTTTCTCATTCAGGGTTTCAGAGGACACCATTGCCCAAGCAACAGGGGTTAGCCCAGAGGGAGAAAAGTATTTTAAAACCAAACAATTCAAAGAAAAATCGTGGACACAATTCATGTCCAGGTCTCGAGTCTCAATGGTCAACTGGAAGAAAGGCGTTCCAAGAATTTGGTTAGTGCATCCTTGGGACGAAATGGTTTACATACTTCAAAAGTTTGTAACCTGTGAGGGCCGCTACAACATTGTTTATTTGTATCACATCAAGTTGTTGCTACACATAAAGAAACAATGTGTCATTAGTTTACCATATTTCTTATTGCAGAGCCTAACCAAGATGTCCAAAACCATCCAGAAGCAGAAAGGAAACGAAGACAAAAGCTTATATAATTTTGGTTTAATCAAAATTCTCATTGAACATGAAATGAAAAGAAGAGGGAAAACATGGAAGGAGTTCTTAGTTGCCAACCAAATCAGGGATGAGGAAGACAAAGAAGAATCACAAGAAAACTCAGGGTTTATGAAGGACATTGATGAGGAGATTCCAACATCATCCAAAGCTAACAAGATAGCCCCACCTGTGAGCAGCATAAGGACCAGACAAATGAGAAAGGAGGATGCAAAAAGGGCAGAACAAGACAAAGTCTTCACCACTTACTCAAGAAGAACAAGAAGGGCATCAAAAGTTCAGTTGCAAGAAGACCAACCCGAGTCCAATGCACCTATACAGATGGATATTCAGAGCAGTGATCATTCACCACCAGGGCCAGGAGCCGATGTAGATGTTGAAATCCATTCACCCCCAGGAGCTGATATAGAGGTCGAAAGTAATAACAAACAGAAAAGAGGGTCACCACCTCCCAATAAGAAGCAGAAGAAATTAGAAATACAAATCGAAAAATTAAAGGAGGAGCTCATGGAGGCCAACATGCTGGAGAAAGTTGTTAAGAAGGAAAATGAAATGCTCCGAACACAGAGTAAAGAAATTCAAAAGAAAAATGAAAAGTTAAAGGAGCGGGTTAATGAGCTGGAAGCTGAGCAAACAAAAATTTGCAAGTGGGCCACCAAGTGGTACAATCAAAAGAAGACCTTCAAGGAAAAGTACAAAAGACTGAAGCAAGAGCTCCATGACCAGAAAGATGCCTAGGTGAAAAAGAACGTAGACACATTGCTCAAGGCAGCAGAGGTATAGACAGGGACCGAGTTTAAAGGAAGCACTTCAGGGTTAGCATGAGGACATGCTAAGTCATTAAGTCGGGGAGAGATGTTGGTACCATTCTATGACCCCTTTTTCCCTCCCAAAACATGGACCATTACCTACTCTTCATCATTTATCCCTCAAATGCCTTGGAAATTGATTAATTAATAGTTTTATAGTTGTTGAATTGCATTTAAATTGATTTAAGGGTTTTGTGTTAATAAATTAGGATTTTTGGGCAAAATAACGACAGGAAGTCCCAACAACCTGTAAATGGCTTATCGTTTGACATGTGGCATGACAGTCAGGCCAGAGCGAAAGGTATGGGCGAAAAGTGGAATGTCCAAGCATGGACAAGCACCTATCCCGCAGCGGAAACAACCCTCCTACATGTGCGGTCAACGCCTGGTCAAGTATGGCATGTTGGCACAAAGGAAGCAACAGCACACAGTTACAGTCAATCCGATTTTTAGTTGTTTCCTTGTTTTTATGTGCGTAAGCTAGGATAGAAACATCTTTGCATTTTTGTAAAAGCAGCAACAGCCGCCCATGGATGAACATCCATTTTTCAAGGGATGTGAACCGTATGTAATTATAAGGCTGAACCTGGTTATATGTTAGTTTAACTTTTTACGTTTTACGTTTACATTTCTTGTCGCTTCAGAACAAAGCTTTGATTTAATACAAGACTGCATTATAATCTCCGTGCGTTGTTTTAATACTGTGATCGTGGAATAACAATCTCGGTGTACCAAGAACGTGGACGGGCCCTGCGTACATGGTATACCGATATCATTTTGATTGCATTTACATTGTTATTTTAATTACATTTTACAATCAGAGCATTTGATTGATATTTGAAACCGATATATATATGCACAGGGATTTAATTGATGTTTATATTTGTGTTTATGAATGCGCTGTTATATGTCTATGCATGCGCTTGAATAGACCATCATCTGGATCGTGAATCATATCCTGTAAGGGATTCGATCCAGGGTTGCTTTGTAAAGCACTGTTATAGACTGTATGCTTATGATTTTTTTTTTTCTTCGCATGTTTGTAATAAATGTTCATGAATGTTGGGTACCATTAAGCAGGGGTTTCATGTTTGGTGTCTTTGTAAGGGGACCGAAACCTTTAAATACAGTGATACACAGCATGTTATGAGTTGAATCTTAGCTGATAATGATACATAGTTTGACGCTTAGTTAAAGATTTGATTGATAGTTTAATATTAGATCAAGTCACAACATTGTAATTAGGAAGAATAGGCCTAGATTAGATCCTTTATGTCTATATATTTTAGGCACACGCCTCTAAGTCTACGCACCCTGGTCGATAATAAATTTAGCCCAGTCTAGCACCCTAGATAGGACACTACAGCCACTCACCTCTCCTACGATTTGGTCACATTCGGGTTGAGATTGGGCCTTCTACAGGAAGTTCTGGGCTTTCTATAGGAAGCTACATGCGTTTCTACAGGAAGTTCTGTATTTCTACAGGAAACACCCTGTAGAACCTTCAGACGAGCTAGATTCGATTTTGGAAGGGAATCTAAAGATTGGAATCTATTGGTTAGGCCTATAAGCATCCATGTTTCCATCTCTCACTTTCTCCACCATTTTTTCCACTTCCTTGTGCTTCTTTTATGAAAAATATGTTTTCTACAGGAAGTTCCTGTAGAAATTACAAGAAGCTAAAAATGGATTGCAAAATGGTAGTTTTGCGAACATGATAGCTTCCTCAAGGGTTCAGAAGTCCTCCTTCAATTTTCAGACTCCTCCTCCATCATCTCCATGCCTGCATCACAGCCCAGGCTCATTTTTTTTTACCATGCAAAAACTTGCAGAATGCTTTGAAGAAAAAAATACATAGAACAAAATTTGTTTTTTCCATAACTTGAAAACTGTGCATCCATTTACAAAACCGTTTTACGGGAAGTTGTATAGGGATGATGGAAACATGCTCGAGCAATTTCAGCCAATTCCGGTGCACGGTTTCCAAGAAATCAGCCTCCATCACCTTCAGCGATTTTTGCATTTTCTCCATATCCATGCATTCGTTTCAAAACTTGTTTCATGGGGAGATGTGTATGGGTGATAGTAACCTACCCAAGTAGTTTCAGCCAATTCCGATGCACGGTTTCCGAGAACGTGATCTCTGTAATTTTCAGACATTTCTAATTTTCCTCGAAATCTGTGCATCCATTGATCGCTATTTTTCTATGGGAGGTGCATAATGATGATAGGAACATGCTCAACAAGTTTCAGATTGATCCGATCTATCATTTGGGAGAAATGGCGAAAACAAGCTTCAGTCCTGTGAAAATTCAGCCGCAGCAGCTTGAGGGTGCAGATCTGAACATGAAGCCAACTCCTACAACATGGATCCGGCCAGAGGATACCTGCACAAGAAAAAATAGCCATGAATCAGCCACCAAGCCATCATGCAACCATAGAAACCAGTGCATGCAGCAAATGAAAGGCCACAACACCTCACAACAACCATTCGACTTATAGGTATGTGTCTAAACTAGCTCCTCTATTTGCATCAATATGATTCGAAAGTGCACAATGAATGAAGTGGTGGAATTAAGCCGATAGTTCCTTGTCCAATTCTCTAGCAATCAACCAGGAATCATGCAGTGTATGTGTTAGACAACTCACGTGAAATTAAAAAAAAAATAGGTAGTATTGGTCGTTTGAACTCCAGTGCAACTGATTAACAAGAAGAGAACATATAGTTCATCATAACACTACAGTCTACATGTGGCCACGTACACCTAGCCACTTCACTCCCTCACCACAAATCACATAGTGATTACAAAAATGCTCGGCTGACTCTCACCACCCTCTGTTCAACTACAGTCACAACTGGAGCACGCGTCCACCACATCCAGCTCAGTTAACCAATGGTCCTCTGCAAGATTCCTACTTGATTTCTCGAGATTTCTGCCATTTTTTTAAAAAATTCCCGCCTATCAGGCTCTACAGGAAGCGCAGTTTCGTTCTATAGGAACTCTTCTACAGGAAACGCAGAAAACAACCATGCAGAAAGAAAACCTGGGATTTTCGATGAATTTCAAGCTCCAAATGAGGTAGGATCGGAGAAACTTCTCTGTGCATGACTTGTTGGTGCAAAATGGTGAATTGAAAATGACATTAAATTGAAAAGTTAGAGTAAGAAGTCTGCCTGTGCATTGAGAACAATGGAAGTCTCCCTGCATGATTCACTGAGTTTACCCATTTTTTCCTTAGCATCCGAAATCTCCTCATCAGTTTTAAAAAAGAAAATAAAAAATTCCCTTGCAAAGAAGACATGCAGCAGTAGAGATCGATCTGTGTGTGTGGAAAAACCTGAATTTACATATCTATCAATGTGTTGGAAAAAATCAATGTCCTTATGCTCTGCTCTGTAAAAAAAATATTATTTCATAAACATACAGACCAATTCTAGGTGACAGCAGTTTTAACACAAGGGAATTACTGTCATTTGATGTTGTAAGGAGCATGAAGAATTCCTTATTTGGTCTCAGAAAAAGAAGAAAATTCAGCTATCCTCTGTCGCATTGAAATCACTGTTTCCATGAACAATTTTCTTTTTTTTGGGTTAAAACACAAACTTAACACTATGCCAACTGAAGAAATTGAGAAGAACATTGATGAGGGAGCACAAGACATTCAAGCAGAGGGAAAAACAAAGGAATATTAGAATAAAAAGAGGAATTTGACATGACCGTTGAGCATGAGACAAAAAAGGACACAACAACAAAAACAAAGGGCGAAAAAGGAAAAAGGTTGGGAAGAAAAAAGGCCAAGAATGCCCAAACGAAAGTTATCACACCCAAGGCAACCACAAAAAAATTAAAAGAGAAGGCACCCCCAGCCAAGTAGGCCAAAACAGTGAAAACCGTTTCTACAAGAAGCCAGAAAACTGTTTCTACAGGAAGCCAGAAAATAGTCAGCACAAGACTTTCTACAGGAAGTCTAGAAACAGGGCAACAAAAGGAAAAATCGCCTGAGATTTTAACCAGGGAGGCAGCAGTTGTGCTGGCCACCTTAAGAACATCTCCAAATCAGAAAGGGAAGCGAAAGAGGGAGCCTCCCATGTATTTTAAGGCAAGAAGGAGCATGTGGGTAAAAACTGGCAGACCCCAACCACAGTCAAAAGAGCCAATTACTATTGAGGACGCCCCAACTAAACAAAAGGAGGAGTCTCCTTCAAAGAGATCCAAAAAGCCTTCACCTAGAGAGAGAAAATTAAGATGATGGACGCTGAGACAGTTCTACAGGACGCTGAGAAAATTCTACAGGAAGCTGAGAATTCTCTACAGGAAACTCGGGCTAAGCTAAGAGAGACCAAGAAATTGGAAGAAAATGTGGCCAAACAATCACAGGAAGAAGGAAAGACAAGGAAACAGCTGATAAGCAGCAAAGAGAGGACAAGTTGCAGGCTGAGGTTGAGGCGCTAACAAAACTGCAACAAGAAAAGGAGCACCGGCAGTGGGAAGAAGCAGAGAGAAAAGAATGATTTCATGACTGAGAAGAGGACATCACTTCAGAAGCTTGGCATGACAGAGAGTCCACCAGGGCCATCAAAGATGGAGAGATAGATTAGTTGCTCAGAGGATGAGCAACACTTTCAGTTGGGGGTGATGATGAGCCCAAAAAATGGATAATTATATGGGCTCATTCAGCCTCCTAATTCGACTTAATCCACCATTCTCATTAGTTTATTGCATGTTTTTGATTATATTTATGCTAATAGAGTGAATTGGGTTAGTCATTATGCCAACAAGTCTAATGGGTGCTTTGTGCAATGTTTTTGGTCAATTTTGAGAGAAAATTAAAGGTTTTAATGAGCACTTGGCAGCCAAATTCGTGGAGGAACAAGAGAGAGGATTTGTAGGAAGGTGTCCCCTTCATTTATGGGCCCTTACCTCGAATTCTCCACCATCAGCGCGGAGTTCAAGGGCCACCACATCAATTATCACAAGGGCAGCCAAGCAAGTCAAGTAGGATTGTTGTTAACTACAAGTTTTGGCAGTCGAGTCCCCAAAGTTTAGGAGGCCTGTTGGGGTCCTCAATTTGTATAAATAAGAAGGCTTAGGGCCTCATTTTGGGTTAGCCAATAGTTAGTCACTTTGTAGGCAGAAGTTAGCTAGTTTGTAGTTCGATTTTAGTCAGTAGATTAGCTTTGCATTTCAGCACATTTTCAAGCTTTCCCTTGTGGACAGTTTTTGATGTAATTCTTCTTTTCTTGCTCAATAAAGATGAATTTAGCTTTGCACCAGCTCTAAATCTCTCTTAGGAGGCTGTAGCTCTTGGGGTTAGGCCCATCTTAAGTGCCCAGTACCTCCTTTGTTTATTTTTATGTGTTATTGCTGCATTCTTAGAATAAAATCTGTTATTTAGATTTAACTATTGTTTTGTTATTTAGATTGCTTTTGATGATTAAAGTAGCTTTTCATGTTCAGATTTGTTTGATAAGTTAATAACAGGGAAGATCTTCAGAAAAAGGGCCTCAAGCACCTCTGATCTCACCTCTCCCTCAGTGGGATCGTGAGCTGGGACAAAGGTGACATTGTTGCCAACAAAAACGATGTTTTGCTTTGCCATGCAAGTATTAGTGTTGGATTCTTAGTTGTCAAACTTGATATCAGTTTTGATGGCATGCTTAGGTTTATGATTGCTTAGTTGCATAGTTATTTCATATGATTTCATTGAAAATAAACTTCTGTTCCATTTCTTTGTTGTTATCTAGGTTAGAATAGGTTAACGTAGATAGGTCTTTGATTTTCCAAGTCCTTGTTTGTGTCGTTTGAAAAACAACTTGTAGAGCACCTGTTATACTCCTCTATCTGCCCATTCTCCATCAATCCCACCTGCTTCATCCTCCATTTCATATCCTTGCCTTACCTTTACCACGTTCCCTCACGTTGACCTACTTTCCATATTATTGTGTAGCATTGCCTTATCTCTCCTTGAACAAATCCAACCATCTACATCTTCTCCTCAACTCCATCCACCAAGCCCTAGACCTCCTTACACCCTTATCTCACCTCCATACCCACTCCTTCATATTTCTTCATCCATCCATCCTCCAAAATCCCATTTCTGAACATCCTGTAGAAAATTACAGAACATCTTGTAGAACCCCTGCAGACTTCCTGTAGAAGCTCACGAAAGCGATTTCTTGAGATTTGATCACTGTGAAACTCTCAGGAAGGGTGCTGGGGACCCCTTAGGACCTCTTCGAACCTTCCCAAACTTCTGCAAGCATTTCCTCTCACCAACCCACCTCTGCATAGTCAAAAGCCAGTTAAAAGCACATGCATGATAGTTCTAACAACTTATTCAAAAATACAAAAAGAATTTTTTTTTTCTTTTAGATGTTACTATAAAAGTATCTTAGACACATGCATTTTACCTTCCTAGAAGTCAATGGAATCTCTTTCAGTAGCTTGCATCCTCTTTCTTGCATCAGTAGGGTTAGCTAGTAAAATTAGGGTTTGCTAGGGTTTACGTTTCCTTTCAACTTTCCAGTTTCTTTTTGCAAGTAGATTAACCTTCTTTGATTTAGCTTTCGTCCATTAGTTAAAAAGCTTCTTCTGAGAGCTCATAGAAGTTGGCTTAAGCTCCTAGCGGACTTGTGCCAACTGATCAAGTGACAACCGTGGCAAGAGCTAGTACTTATGCATACAACACCGTCGCTTCTAAGTTTGTTACGAACTACCGTGTTGATAAAATTAAAGAAGGGAGTTTCAGGAGTTGCAGCATTATTGCTGCAATACTGGAGCCCACCAGATGGTTAAGAAGAAGGGCATGTCCAAACAAGTGTTGAAGTGCAAGAAGAAGTAAATGACCAAGGATGTGGTTGCAGCTGATAATATGATTTCCCTCTCTCAAGGACATTTATATGGTGATCATGATGAACATGTAAGTGAAACACAATATAATCATGAACCAATTTACAGTAACATGGAAGTCATTCTACCAACTGAAGCATATAGAAATTTTGTTGCTGATATTCTTAATGACATTGTTGAACATGCAGTTGAAAATGATATTGCTGATATTGCACTAGGAAACAAAAATGACGAATTGACATTGCCAAGCCAAGTAACCCCACCATCATGGATGGCAAAAGCCATGATTAATTTAAACAATCATAGCGTCTCAAGAACCAATGAACAAAGCATGAACATGCCTTCACAACCAACATAATTGAATAATGAAATTGTTCATTTTTGTGTGGACAATAGATCAATGGAAGAAGATAGTGCACATAATGAAGCATCAAATGAAGAGAACAATATAGTTCAATAAATTGTCTCAGATATTGAAAGGTAAGTGCCAAGTAATCACAGGCAGGTGGGAGGGGTGGAGAAGTTACTTGGTCGATTTCTAAAGCTACCAGTAGAGAGAGTGCAAATGAAAAAAAAAGGAACACCAGGTAGTCTTCTTTTGGGCTGAAGTTCACAGTTACTCACCTCAGAATACTATATAAGCCTATTAGTTGAGTCTGAAAAAAATAAATTTTAAATTCATGAATTAAAACAGAAAAAGAAGGATTTAGCCAAGGAGAAGAAGGCAACAAGGATTGTTGCAACACAACGTCGAGCAAATAAAAGGCTTGAAAGAGAGAAAGTAAGGCAAGAGAAGGACCGTAAAGAACAAACGGCAAGACATGAAAAGGAAGCAAGAAAGGCTAAACAAATACTTGAAAATGAACAAGGGATGGCCGATATGGTTGACAATGATGCAAGAACAACTGATGAAAGCTGGATTATGTCAAACAAATTGGGCAATATTGGAGATAATACACCATTATTCCAAGACCTGATAAACATTCAAGTCCCTCGCTATGAAAATGGGGGTTTACACACTTTCTTTATTCCTATTAGAGCATGTGTCAATTCTATGTATGTTCATCACACACCTCCACTTAATGCAGGGGTTAGTAGCACAAGTGTGAGGTATGGGTACTCAATTGCTCCATGGTTGGAAGGGGAAAATTGGACTCAATCATATGGCAACACTCCACCACATCCTAATCAACCATTATTAGGTAGGCCAATCTACTTAACTCAAGCAAGCAACTTAGGTAGTTTTGGCACTAGAGATTCTTGAGGCCATAAAGAATAGGGGTGTCATATGTTTTTGTTTGTAACCACATTATGATGTGGATTTTGGATGGATTTCCTCTTTTTCTTATCACAAGAGATTTTGGCTTATAACCTAGGTTGTTTAATTTCATCCTGTTTGCAGCATTGTAGCCTAAATTCATTTTAGAAGGAACATTAATAGTCAATTATAAGGGAGAGATCTTACTTGAGAATGCAAATGGGATTTTCTATTATGTATCTACACACCAAATGATTTACAACACATTTATAATTGAGTTGTTAATTAAATTACAAACGAGTGAGTAATGAAATCTTGAACAAGTCACTTCTTTTAATATGAAAATTCCATAAAACAATGAACAATAAAAGTACCTAACCTCACACCTCATATCAAACCTCATTTACTCTAAGTTAACTTAGAAGACAAACAAAGTGTATGTGTGGTGAAGCATTAACAAGCCAAATAAAGCATCAACAAGTCAAGAGAATAATTAAATGACAAACGAGTGAATAATGAAATTAACAAGCATCAACTGAGTTGTTAATTAAATGATAAAGCATCAACAAACATCAACTGAGTTGTTAATTAAATGAAAAATGAGTGAATAATGAAATCTTGAACAAGTTACTTCTTTTAATATGAAAATTCCATAAAACAATGAACAATAAAAATATCTAACCTCACACCTCATATCAAACCTCATTTATTGTAAGTTAACTTAGAAGACAAACAAAGTGCATGCGCAGTGAAGCATCAACAAGCCAAGAGAATACCAGAGACATCCCCAAGGCACTACAAACCATCTCCTACTCCCAAATTGAAAAAGGAAAGACTAAATACTTGCATGTTAGTAAGATTATCACCAAAACAAAAAGAGAAGGCATTTGGTATTCGATTCCCATCATAGTTCCAACATCAAAAATCAACATTTTGCTGTCATCTGTGAATCCTGTATCGAACAAAATATGAGATGTAGTCAGTGGATTCTTGAGTCTCACTATCCTCGTCATAAGGCTTCTTACCAAGAAATCCACCCAACCAACTGGTCTTTTGTTTTGCAAACAATCCATAAGGGTTGTATGTTCTTTATGAATCTCTGTAAGTATAGAGACCTCAATACATTGGTTGTTCTCATCCCAACTTTTATAAGGATCTTGGTAGATCTTTGAAATTCTACCAACTGCTGGAATCGTTGCAAAATATAAACAAGTGATTCAATGAATGTCCCAGATAGGTGTCAACATTTTAAAAATAGGCTTTAAGTTTCAATAACCTCATCAATATTTCCACCATGAAGAACAACATTCATGCCATTTACTCATGTTTACTAGGTTATTGACAACATACAATCGCTAGGAACAACACCCCATGACTGGAAAAGCACAAGTACAAATAAATAAGTAATTAACAATGACAAATGGATTTGCTAGTTCCTATTTGCGAGTTAACAAGGCCTCACAATAAGAAGCCCAGTGTTCAGATTTAGAAGTGGTTGGTGTTGGTTGGGGCACAATTATAGAGACCATGCATTGAGAAACTATTGAGATCAATCCTAATTTTCAAAGACTGAGGTTCTGTGAAGAAAACCCTTGGAAACACAATAGTTCTTCAAACCTCAAACCCTATTGATCGATAATATATACAACGATATGAAAAATGTTAAACAAAATTCCAAATTGCCTACAAGATTCCATATAAGATCTAAACAAATTTGAGAAAATCCCACGCAAGAACCTTATCACAAAGCATAAACATGTTTGAAATAAGTTTATCATTCTAAAAACCAGAGCATTATTGTTGAGTCGGAAACAGAGCATTGCAGTTACTTCTTTACAAATTCTTTACTTATTTCTGAGCCGCAGCGACATGTATAACCAGACAAACAAGACCCATGAATAACCAGCCGCGACTGCAGGAATAACTAGACAAACAAGACCCCACGAACTAGACAAACCCTACCATAAACCCTACCATAAAATCCTACTACAAACCCTACCATAAACCTGACCAAACCCTAACATAAACCATAAAACCTACCATAAACCCTGCCGAACTCTACCATAAACCCTGTCGAACAGTGCAACAAAAGCTAAATTCCCAGCAACAAATTCAAGTGTTGAAAAGCAAAACAATGCAACAAGAGCTAAATTTCCAACAACAAATTCAAGTGTTGAAAAACACAGAGTGGCTGGTAGGATTTAGAATCCTACTGGAGAGCTGCAGAAGCCACCACCATGTCCAAACCTCGCCATACCGCTTTTGCGACAACCATAAAAGCTACCTGCAACGCAAACATAGAGAAATTAACATTTTGACACAAACCCAATATAATTTACAACAAAATTGCAAAAAATTCCATGAATTTAACGACTTACGGGAATGGACCTTGAAACCTGCATGTCGACCATCGAATCTCCCACAGGCTCCTTCGCAAACAACATGCCACACAATCGAAACAACATCAAGTGTATTTGTAAACCCCCCACGAACAAGAATGAACAACCTCATGCATAGTGGTTAACCCCCTTCGAAACAGGGAAAGCAACCACAGGCGCAACCCTAAACGAGAGACGAACCCCTGCAAACAACAATACCTAGTGAGCAACGCTAGAATGACAGTATAGGTGAACCAATATTGGAGTCGAGAGGAGCCATAGTCGATGGAGCGCAGTGCCCAAACACCGGGCCCGAACAAGATAGCATAGGGCGGCAAAGTCATGCCACAAAACGAGCCGGACGAAACCTTACACTGAGGGTTAAAGGGGGAATTTAATGCGTTCACCAACTTATACATGTGGCACATTCCTATGGACAAGTGTCGTACTAAATCTGAGTGGATTTCCACATCAAACACCAACGTTGCAGGGAATGCGCACAACAAATGGCGTCCCTCCCCTATTCAGATTAAATGTAGATTTAGTAGATTTTGAAATATATAAGAGAATATTTTTGAAGTATATTAGCGGATTTTTTCCAAATTGAAATTTTTTGAATATAATTATTTTTGTACCTTATTTCAAATTAGAACTTGGTAACTATGATTTAAACAACAAAGATGAAGGTGTGACCAATTTTTTTTAGCCCAATTCTAGTCGAAAACTTCAAAAAGTCTAATAGTTACACAATCCATTTCAAATATGAAATACCAGTTAAATTTGACAATTTATGCAATTCTAGAGTCGCTTTTGATCATTTTAACAGAAAAAAATGTTAGACAAGAATTTTTTCTCATCTTAAAGACAAATTGCCCATCAAATTCCATCATTATTCTCCATCACAAAAAGTTGTGAATTTACCCACCAAATTCCATTTATGCAATTCTTGAGCCACTTTTGATCATTTCAACAGAGAAAGCTCATGCTCATGGCGACTTGAGTTGAAAAATACCACACGTTCTCCCTCTTCTTCAGAAACACCGGCAGTTGAATTTGAATTCATCTCGGCCATGAATGGGGCGCAGGCAGAATTGAAAAACGAATGTAATTGAATGATATTGCGGTGGCTCGGCCAGAAATAATTCTCGATTGTGAGGAAAACGTGATTTTTAGTTAAATGGATCCACAAATTTCAGAAGAGATGATTTTGGTTTGACCTGGACTCTTGGTCTGACTTTTCTACTCTGGATGGCGTTTAAAGCACGGCCCCATAACATCATATCGAGTTTATCATAATCGGGTTGAGCAAGTCAAGTCGGCCGAAAAACATTAAATTCACAAGGAAATGATATATCCCACATGCTCGCCATAAACGCATATTTAGACGGGAATTTTATGTAAAACGAGTCAAGTCAATTGTAGACGTGCGAAAATAAGGAAATAGTCCATGCTTCACTTTTGCCATCAACGCATATTATGTACGTGTTTGGTGTGAGTAGGAAGGTCCATTTTGGTTCATGCTAGTGACAAATATTATGGTCAAAATATTAGGTGGTTGATTTTGGTTCACTCTTAGCGAAAATATTATGTTCAAAATATTAGGTTGGATTTATTATGGTCAAAATATTAGGTTATGGTCAAAATATTAGGTGGTTGATTTGGATGATTTTGGTTGACTCTTAGTGAAGTCAAAATATTAGGTGGTTGATTTTGGTTGACTCTTAGTGAAGTCAAAATATTAGGTGGCTGATTTTGGTTGATTCTTAGGGAGAAATATTATGGTTAAAATATGAGGTGGTTGATTTTGGTTCACTCTCCGTCAGAAGAAATATTATGGTCAAAATATTAGGTTGATTTTGGTCAATTTGAGTGAGAAATATTATGGTCAATATATGGTTAATGAAATATGTATTAATTATGGTCAATATATATTTTTATATATTTTGATTATGGATGATGGCTTATTATGATTGATCATGTAAATGACGGAGTTCACTTTCCTTTTATTTAAGAAACATTTGACAAGATTGCCATGATCCTTAGGAAGTATGATGTTCCTTGAACCTCAAGGCCTCTTAACACAATTAGGAGCTCCCTAAGGTCAATGAATGACCTCGTGGACCTTAAGAATATGAAAGGTGTTTATTTAATTCCATGTTCTTGTGGGATCCCCTACATTGGTGAATCGATTGCTCAATAAATCAGAGGATCCATAAGCATGCTGCCAACATCAAGCATGGGAGGACCCACTCCTCGGCATTATGGAACATGCATAAAAGATAAAACACCACATTTGTAGAGAAGAGGCTAAAGTGATTACTAAGATTGATCATATTCATCAACATACGTTTAGGGAAGTCATTGAAATTGAAAGAAGACTAGGTAATCTTAATAGAGACGATGAATGGAAGATTAATGATTGTTGGATTCCGACCCTTACTTCTTAATTACTTTTTTTTTTTTTTTA
>APFE031536579.1:14185-30972 GCA_000404065.3 Pinus taeda | reverse complement strand
TTTACTCTCCCTCTCAACCACCAAGTATCTAACCTTTGCCTTGCTCCTCAAGGCTTTGCATGCATCTTGTACCTCAAGTGCATACGGGTTCTTGGCTAGCACACCAATCTATTTCCATTTTCCCGCCATCACGAAATTTTCTAGAAAAAGAGCTGATTTTAAATCGGCGATATCTCCCTCATCCGAACTCCAATTCAGCCGATTTTTTTTTTGATTTTGGGTATTTTCCGCAAGGAATCCAAATCTTCTATTTGTTTCTGAAAATTTTGTACAGAAATATCTAGTTCTTCTTTGCAAACTCTCGGCCAAAAACTCAAAACTTTGAAATCTCCTCTAGTATATTGTTCTTCCTTGATCACCTGTGCTCCGATACCATGTAGAATTTTGTAGGAATTTTCCTATAAATCAGCTAACTTTGATACCATGTAGAATTGTTTCTACAAATCAGCTAGCTCTGATACCATGTAGAAATTTCCCACCTATAGATCAACCTAGTAATGCAATTTACTAAAGCAAAACACTTGATCTACTTCTACAAACAAATTAGCGGAAGCTTAATCAACCATGAGCAACATAAAAAAGAAGGCATATAATTGATAAGAAGGAACCAATCACACATAACACAAAAGAATTTACTCGGGGAAAGCACCTGCCTAAAACCCCATCTCTATATTATCATACAAGTGGAAATATAGTCCAGATTACACAAAGCCTTAGCTCGGAAGCTATCCAGCTCTCAGTACAATCCCTCTGCTACTCGTAGACAGTTAAAGGCTTCTCACAAACCTTCTCCTCTGCCCTACAAGCCTCCTATTTCTGTGCATAGTTTTTCCTGGGTCCTCCAGCTGCAACCTGTGTGATTCTCACCTTACACACAACATTGACCTCTGAAATAATTGCATAAACCCGAAGGAGATAAATCCTCATCATGGATGAGCTTCCTTTATAGGAAAAATATATATCCAACTGATAGTACATTGTCCCTTCTCTGATCTCAACTGGGTCTCTGTCAGAACTGACATGCATTGCTTATCCATGAGTGAATACAAAGTTATCTGAAAGTAATAGTTTTCACATGCATGCCAACATCAACAAACTATATCTCATTAATTTAACAACTTGTTAAATTAATCTAACTGAACTTGACTAAGTTAAACTAAGTCAACTGATCTTCTCAATATAGAACTCATCCTTATCTTTTTAACTGATGGATAAATTCCTCAATTAATAGATAAACTATTGCATGTTCTCACAAAGACTTCAAGTTTTCATTTCCTTAACTAATTAACTCATGGAGAATTAATTAATTAATATTCCAAACTGCTGGTAAGACCAAATTCGAATTTTAATTCCTATTTTAGACCAGGGACTGTCTAAAAATAGGAATCCACACTGCACTGCTAAAAATAGAACTTCTATTTTTAGCACTTCCATTTTTCATTCCCTATTGCCCAATCGAGCACTAATGCCCAAACTGCTATTTTTAGTAGTGCTATTTTTAACACTTCTATTTTTAGCAATTTCTTGTTGCCAATTTTCAACAATTTTATCAATCCCGAAATTCCCAGTGGCCCGACTGTAGTGTGCTTCCCAAATCATCTTCGCACACTCGCTTGAAGGAACACAAAGGTGTCCCAGGTAGCATAACAGAGCATCCTTGAGGTGAAAATATGGAACTTTTTGACCCTCCAAGAGCATATGGTATGTGTGGCTGAATTCTGGGTCACTTTTGTAGAGAAGTGGTCAATCAAAAGTCCCGTTCCCACAAGAGTTGAGCATGGTGGTTAATGTCATGATCGATGGTCAGCTGAGGTAGTATGCAACATTATTTGTGCTGCCCTTCTTATACTTGATATTCTAATGGAACTGTTGCATGTATGTAGACCATTTCTGATGGCGATCATTCTGCAACTTCCCTTGCGTTTGTATCAACTACATGGGTTGGTGGTCTGTGTGGATGGCCGTTTCGTTCCCCAAAATGTAATGCTTCCATTGTTGGCAGGCCTACACAATGGAATACATCTCTTTGTTATAAGTGGGATAATTCCGGATTGTGTCTGAAAGTGTCTCACTGTGATGTGCCACTGGATGCCCCTGTTGAGTAAGGATTTCCCCAATAACATAGTTAGAGGCATCTATCTCAATCTCAATGGTTGTTGCAATTCTGGTAATGTGAGCACTGGTGCATAGAAGAGGCGATGTTTTAACCCGCGAATGCCTTCTATTGAGATTCAGACCAAAAGAATTTTTCTTTCACTCCTCCTTTGGTGACTTGACTCAAGGACCAAGTGATATGTGAGAACCCCTGCAGTAGAAATTGGCAAGGCCCAGAGAGCTACGGAACTCCATCGGAGTGGTTGTGGCTAGCCAATCCCGAATGACTTGGATCTTGACTGGATCCACATGCACCCCTTGTTCATCAATAATGTATTCCAGATACTAAACATGGGTCATGCTAAAAGTGCATTTCTCCAAATTGGCACACAAATTGTGTTGCCGTAGTGTTTGTAGAACCTGTCGGATGTGGTGGAGGTGCTCTTCCCAACTCTAGCTGAAGATTAGGATGTCATCCAAGTATACCACTACAAATGAGTTGGTGAATGACTGTAAGATGTCATCCATAAGCCTCATGAAGGTTGCAGGAGAATTTGTCAACCCAAAAGGCATAACCAACCATTTGAAAAGGCCCTCCTTGGCTTAGAAGGCAGTCTTCCACACATCAGAGGGTTCGATTGGTACTTGGTGATATCTGAATTTCAAGTCGATCTTGTTGAAATATCTTTCCCCCTTGAGTTGGTCAAGAAGGTCATCAATTTGCGCGATCGGGTACCTATTCCAGATAATAATCTTGTTCAGCGCCCGATAGTCAATATAGAGTCTCCAAGTCCCATCCTTCTTCTGTACCAACATGATCAGGCTCCCACAGGGCGATGAACTTGACCAAATGTGACCTTTCTGCAACAGCTCCAGAATTTGCCTCTCGATTTCATCGTTCTCCAAAACGGAGCCCAATAGATTGGTCCATTGGGTAACGACACACCTGGGGTCAGATTGATGGAGTGCTTGACCTGACAGTGCAGAGGCACCCCTATAGGGGAGGTGAAGATGTCCTCGTACTCCTCCACGAACTTGTCCTTCTGTTGTTGTCGTGCAAAGGGTCCCTGTCTGGAAGTTGTGGTTCGCTATCGACAATGAACTGTAGAAGGGAACACTTTACCGACATCTGGGAGTGGAAGAGACGCTCCTCCTCCTTTGGATCTTCGGGTTCCTCCTTCTGGATCTTTGTGGTAGCAATAGTGGTGTTGGGATCCTCATCAATAATCTACTTCCATTTGTCATTCCCCTTGTCGGGTTCTGATTTTGAGTCGGAACATGCATCTGATTTTAAAGCCTTTAGTTCGGCTACCAGTGATTTCTTGGCCCGACACTCACTTGTGTTGTGGGTGGAGCTCTTATGGAACTCACATCACTTTCTCGTGTCCTTCTTCGACTTTGCAGTGTTGTCATTTGCTTTTGGCCTTGGATGGTTTTCCTAGGCCGTCTTTCCTTGGCTTTGTCCTTTGTTCTACGGTTTGGGGGCACCTTTCCCTTGTTTCAGATTCACAAATCCAAAGTCTCGCTTCTTTTGTTTAAAATTCTGCTTGATCTTGATGGCGTATCGGTATGCCATGCCGATCGAGGAGATGTCCACGAACTCCATCTTGTCCTGGATGTATCTATGTAGGTAGCCACGGTACTTGAGTACCAAATATTTCTCAAAATCCTTGATACCCAATTTCGTGCGAAGGGTATTAAAAGCATTGGTAAACTTTGGCACATCTTGGTCCCTTACTTGTCGTAGCTTGGTCCACTTTATGCATTTGTCCCGGTAGCTCCTGACAGGGTAGTACTGCTCCTTGATGGCATCTCAAAATAAATTCCAAGTGGGAGTAGCTGAAAACAATGAGGTTGTACTTTCATCCTTCAGCTCATAATAGGTTTCCCACCAGTCCTTGACGTGGGGGGTGGCTTTGAGAAGAGAAAAAGTAATCTTTTCTCGGCTAGAAAAATCATGAACAAAAAAATATCCTTCTAGTAGATTCAACCATTTATCTACTACATCTGCATCTATTTGGCCCTCAAATATGGGAATGTCAAAGTTTACTTGTACCTTAAAAGGTGTGGAGCCTCCAAAGTGGCTGTTGGATGTAGATGCATCACCAATGGGCAGTTGTTGAAGGATCTCGGCAAAGTTATCTATCATCACGTTCCTTTGTTTCTCGAGGGCCTCCTCAAGCAATATTTTGATCGGATATCATGGGCTGATACCATGGGAAAACACCACAGTAAATGCCATGGGTAGATCCTATCCAATTTGACCATATCAAGAAAGGGGATATTACAGTTGCACATTGCAATGTCAATTTATGTTTGGCACATTGTAATGTTGAGTAATGTTTGTCACGTTGTGACATCAAGATATGTTGGATCACATCAACATGTGATGTTGTTGAGGGGTTATGTTCAAATGCAATTTCAGTATATGTTTTTCACATTGTGACATGATGTTCATCATATTGTGACATATAGTTTTGTTACACCCTATAACATTGAGTTATGTTTGTCATAATACTACATGGGTTATGTTCATGACATTGCAACTTTGTGATGCTCAACATGTTGCATTTCCATGTTTTGTTTGACACATTACAAAATCCGGTTGTTTGTCAAATTTCAGGGTTGGTTTGTGTTCAAACCATTATGAAAAGGAAAATATTTCCAAGTTCCATGAAAAAGTTTCTAACAAATTTTTCCCTTTGTTGCGACAATAAGAGCTTGAATAGGGGTGGCATATTGCAAGGACAGAAAATTCATATGATGTGATAAAATTAGTAAAAAATCTTTTAGCATAAATTTTTATTTATTTTAATGTAAAATAAAACTTTCCTATCTCACAATGGATCACACTTAAATATCCCGCCTTGTGACATTCACAATAGATAAGCTTCAATTTGAAAATTATGATTTGTCCTTTTTTTTTCCTTATATTTGATCTCTGTTGCTAGAGTCTCTATCCCACAAGCCTGTCCATTATCCTATGATAGATAGATGGTTGAATTTATACAAACCCCTATTAAATCAAGTGCAAACATATACCAGGTAAAGAGAGAGAGAGATGTTGGGTTGTGTTATATTCTTTCCATAACTAGCTGCCCTAGTTAACCAGGGTGTTAGAGGAGGGGCAAAGCCCCCCACCTTCGTTGCGGTGATTGCATAACGGGAGGGTTACAAGGGGTTTGAGAGGGGCAGTTAGCCCCCCTCTACAGGGTACGAGGCAGCGACTCGAATTTTTTTTGGACCCTATATTAGGTCGGGTGAATCTACCTATGGTTTTGTGCATAATTTTCGCACATGGTTTTGGGCGCGATGGTTTTCGGTCCAAGGTATTGGATGCATAACATGTATATATACGTATTGTAATATTGAAAGAAACGTAATGAAACATCAAGCTGGTAGTCTCGGTTTTGGGATCCAGGGGAAAATATATGTGTATATGTGTTTTGTGTGTTATGCTCTCACTATTGTTTATTTTCTGTTGTTAGAATTTGTATGCAAGTAATTTTTGTATAGAGTTAAAACCTACATTTGGTATTAGGGCTATTTTGGCTTCAAGGGGATGCCTTTTTGTTCAGGGGTTTCACTCGGGCCTGTGGTAGACCCTATTCAGTGGGAAATTTGCGGGATCGATTCTGGTGGTGAAAGAAGATGGCGAGCAGTGGAAAGATAGAGATTGAGAAATTTAATGGTCAGAGTTTTGAGTTGTGGAAACTCAAGATGGATGATTTGTTGGTGGACAAAGATCATTAGATCGCGGTAGATCCTGGTACTAAACCAACGGGAGTGTCCAATGAAGAATGGAAGAAGTTGGATAGGAAGGAAAAGAGCACAATACGATTGTGTGTCTCAGATTTAGTATTGCTGAATGTATCAGGGGAAGCTACTGCGAAGCTTTGTGGGGCAATTTAGGGGCTTTGTACCAATCTCAGTCTTTGGTGAATAAACTGTTCCTACGGAAAAAGTTGTATAACTTGAGGATGAAAGATGGAGACTCGGTGAAAGAGCATTTGAACGCATTTAATATTGTGGTAAGTCAGTTATTATCTGTTGATATTAAAATTTCAGATGAAGATAAGTGCATCAATTTTTTTTGTTCTCTACCAGATTCGTGGGATAATATGGTTATTGCAATAGGTAGCAACGTAACTTCCTTGAAGTTTGATGAAATAGTCTCATCCTTGTTGACGAAGGAGATGAGACGAAAAAATATGGAGAGCCAAAATGGTGATGCCTTGTCTATACGAGGACAGTCCTAGAACAGAAACAAAAATAAGTCATCGAGTAGGAGATCTAAATCTAGAGGGAGATCTAAATCTCCAGGAAAACCTGTAATGGTGTGCTGGAAATGCAGAAAGGAAGGGAACTACAAAAGGGTCTATAAATTTAAATCTCCTGAAAAAGGAAAGGGATTTGATGATGCTCCTTTTGTGGAGGCAAAAACCATCTCAGATGAAGGCGGGGATGTGTACCTGGCTTCTTCAAGTATACATGTAGATCATGAGGCTTGGTTGATTGACTCAGGTGCATCCTTTCACTTCACTTCCCATAGAGAGTGGTTCTGTGAGTATGAGAAATATGATGGTGGTGATGTCTTCTTGGGGGATGATAGGAAGGATAGAATCATTGGTCACAGAAAATTTGAGTTGAATTTGCAAGGTGGAAGGATTAGAACACTTCCGGGTGTTCTGCATATTCCCACATTAGCCAGAAATTTAATTTCTGTAAGCAAGCTGGATGATGTAGGTGTAAAATAGTGTTCGAAAAGGATACCTGCAAGATAGTTTAGGGAGCACTGGTATTGATGCGGGGAGTTCGGATTGGAACTCTGTACAAGATGCAAGGTAGCACTGTTATTGATGGGTGCAACAGTTCTATGGTTGCTCAAAGTGGAGAAGAAAATCTAGTGGTCTTTGGAGAAAATACCATGTTATGGCATCAAAGGCTTGGACATATTGGAGAGAAGGGTCTTTGAATACTTCATGATTAAGGTATGGTAGAAGGTATGATTAATAGCCCTCTAATTTTTATTTCTATGAAAATTGTGTATATGGGAAGCAAAATCGGGTGAGTTTCCCCTATGGTGGTGAGAGGGCGAAACAGATATTAGAGTTTGTGCACAGTGATGTGTTTGGACTTGTGAAGGTTCTATCACTTAGTAAGTCTATGTACTATGTATCATTTATAGATGACTTCTCAAGGAATACATGGATATATTTCCTCAAGAAGAAATTTGAAGCCTTTGACAGGTTTAAAAAATTTAAGGCTTTGGTGGAAAAACATATAGAGAAGAAGATAAATGTGTTGAGGACAGACAACAGTGGAGAGTTTTGCAGCAAGGAATTTGAAGAATTCTGTAAGAAGTGTGGTATAGCATGACAAAATACTACTCCATACACACTTGAGAAAAATGGAGATGCAGAAAGAATGAACAAGACGTTGATGGAAAGGGCAAGAAGCATGCTCAGTGGTGCTGGGTTAGGACAAGAATTCTGGGTAGAGGCAATGGACACAACATGTTACCTCGTCAACATATCACCTTCATTAGCGTTGGAGGATAAGGCTCCACAAGAGGTATGGATTGGTAAGAAACTCTCTCTTTCACATCTGAGGGTATTTGGATGTGATGCATATGTACATGTTTCAAAGGAGAAAAGAACAAAGTTTGATAGTAAATATGAAAAGTGCATATTTATTGGGTATAAGGATGGTTTAAAGGGTTATAAGCTTTGGAACCTAGTAACAAGGAAGGTTATGTACAACCAAGATGTCGTGTTCAGAGAGGTGAAAAATGTTATTAAACATGAAGTCCCATCAAAGGAACTTGAGAAGATAGAGTTTGTGCTAAAGGAGGAAGAACCAGACTCTACAACAGAGGAGGAATCAAAAGATAAAGAGTCACAAACTCTTATTGTGAGGAGATCAGTTCGAGAAAGAAGTCAGCTAGAAAGGTATAGATCATTTGCTTTCTATTCAAATTTTGCTTTATCTATTACTGATGATGATCCCAGAACTATGAAGGAAGCAGTAGATTCAGATGATGGAAAACTCTGGAAAGAGGCCATGGTTAATGAAATGGCACCTTTGCACAAAAATGAGGCTTGGGATCTGGTGGAGTTATCGTATGGAAGGAAACCCATTGGGAAAAAATGGGTGTTTAAGAAGAAGACAAATGTAGAAGGAAAGGGGGAGAAATACAAAGCTCAGTTGGTAGCAAAAGGTTATTCCCAGGTGTCGGGAATTGATTTTGGTGATATTTTTTCTCCTCCTGCCAAGGAAGCTTCTATTAGATTACTTTATCTGTTGTTGCTGATTTTGATTTTGAGGTAGAATAGATGGATGTGAAGACAACATTTATCCATGGTGATCTGGAAGAGAAGATCTACATGAAGCAACCTGAAGGCTTTACGGTGAAGGGTAAGAAAGAATTGGAAAGTAAGTTAAAGAAGTCTCTGTATGGGCTAAAATAGTCATCAAGGATGTGGTATCATAAATTTGATACATTTATATGGGGACTTGGCTTCACCAGAAGCAAAGCAGATCATTGCGTGTATTTTATTTGGTCTTGTATGTGGATGACATGTTGCTGGTTGGAAATGTCAAAGAAATTATCTAGGATTTGAAGACCTAATTGTCCTCCAAATTCGACATGAAAGATCTTGGTGCTGCAAACTATATTTTGGGCATGGAAATTAAAAGAAATCGGGCAAAGAGAAAGCTCTGGTTAAGCCAGAGGAAGTATACCGAGACTATATTGCAGAGTTTTAGAATGCATGATAGAAAATCGATGAAGGTTCCTATTCATGTTGGTGTAAAGTTATCTGCTGAACAATGTCCCAAGACACAAGAAGAGGAAGAGGACATGTCCCGTGTTCCATATGCAAGTGCAGTCGGTAGCCTATTGTATGCGATGGTCTGTACTAGACCAGACATTGCACATGCAGTGGGAGTATTGAGCAGGTTTATGTCAAAATCAGGAAAGGAGCATTGGACAACAATGAAGCGAGTTTTCAGGTATATGCGTGGCACTAGTGATTATGGTTTGTGCTACCAAGGAAGGCCATCATTGGATAGAGTTTTGGATATCTGTGGCTTTGTTGATGTAGACTGGGCTAGAGATTTGGATAAGAGAAGATCTACAAGTGGGTATGTGTTTAACCTATTTGGAGGTGCAGTCAGTTGGATGAGTAAGAAGCAATCTATAGTGGAAATATCAACTACAGAGGCAGAATACATGGTAGCCACTCATGCAAGCAAGGAAGCAGTTTGGTTGCAGATATTGTGTTCAAGTATGTTGTTAGTACAGGGAGCTATAAGAATAGACTGTGATAGCCAAAGTGAATTTTTCTTGGCAAAGAACCCTGCTTACCATTCAAAGACAAAGCACATTGATGTTCAGTATCACTTTGTGAGGGATATGATAGAAGACAAAAAGGTGTTGCTGGTAAAGGTGGACACTTTGAAGAATACTACAGATGCATTGAAAAAAATTGTGAGCTTTGAGAAGTTCTCTGGGTGTAGAGAAACAATGGGTGTTGTAGGGCTAGATAAATGACTAAGCTCTCCTATGGCCCCCCGTGGAAAGAAAACAACAAGTGGGAGAATGTTGGGTTGTGTTATATTCTTTTCACGACTAGCTGTCCTCGTAAACCAGGGGGTTAGAGGGGGGCAGAGCCCCCTCTTCATTATGTTGATTACGCAACAGAGGGGTCACAAGGGGGCAACACTGCCCCCTGTCTAGGGGGTTTGAGGGGGGTGTGTAGCCCCCCTCTACGGGGTTCGGGGCAACACCCTGGGAAATTTTTTTCTAGACCCTATATTAGGTGGGGTGAACCTATTTATGGTTTTGTGCATGGTTTTCGCATATGGTTTTGAGCGCGATGGTTTTCGGTCCATGGTATTGGATGCTTCAGCATGTAGATATATGTATTGTAACATTGAAAGAAACATAATGAAAAATCAAGCTAGTAGTCCCGGTTTTGGGATCCAGGGGAAAATCTTTGTATATATGTGTTTTATGTGTCATGCTTTCGCTATTGTTTATTTTCTGTTGTTAGAATTCGTATGCAGGTGATTTTTGTATGGGGTTAAAGCCTACATGAATGACACACCTTGCTTCTTAAGGTTGATCCTAAGTTGTGTTCCATAGGTGATCGCTTCAAAGTTTTGGTCCTTGGCTCTTGTCACCTATAACCTACAAACAAAGACCAAACAACGTCCCAAATCCTATTGTCCTACTTTAAACAAATGTTAGCACCATAAATCACAACATGATAAATAAGAAGCATGCATTCACTTGAAGATAAACAACAAGTAAATGGGGGAAAAGTAGTGTCATTACATTAACAAGGCACTTATAGCTAATGTGGAACATCCATGCTCCTTGACCAAAGGATCCTTCTCTCACTAACACTCATAATCAAGCTTCATTACAAGTTTTGGTCTATCTTAAGGTTAAGCTGTCATAATTTTGGCAGAGTATCCTTACTTTTTCATTGTTCCTATACCTCGCTTCATGGTGGAAATTTGTTTTATAATTGACTTAGAAAGGTAGAGGGGATGAATCTAGAAAAGTTTAACATGGTATTTTCATATTATCTTCTTTTTTATCATTTTTTTGACCTTTTTCATGCTTACCACTTGCTCCAATAACCTCTAGGTACTTCAATGCTCCTTATTTGAGGGCTTGGAGCATCAACTCTTCTTGCCAGGGCACTAGGAGCATTGCAATGCTCTCTACCAATGTCGTGGGAGTGTTGGAGGTCTTTTCTTATGGTTTTCATGAGGCTAAGGCTACATCTTAAACTTACTTTTTTTTTGCTTCCCTAATGGACTCAAGAGAGTGTTGTTTTGAGCAAGTAACAACTTGGTCTAAGGGCATTGATATCCAATCAACTTCATTTATATTATGCAAATGATAATTTATAATTTTGTTCTAAGAATATTAATTTAAACTTGTTGTAAAGACATTAATTACAAATCAACTTGAACTTGGTAGATAGTGTTTTATACCTATTATAAGAGCATTTAAACACATCGCACATGAATCATAAAAAATATACATCACACTGTAATTAGCAACATTAATTGTTATTAATACTTATATACTATTATTAATATACTAATCAACAATTAATATTTGAAAAATTAATGCATTTATAAATGGTACTTATATTTAAATAGAATTGAATACATTATGTAAAGTTAATTAATGTAGTTATAATTTAAATGTATTAATATTATTATAATTTAATTAATAAACAATAACTAATTTATTAATGTAATAATAACTCTTATTAATAATAATCTTAATGTATATATTAACCATTATTATGATTAATATATGAATCTCATAAATAATTATATAGAAAAACTCAACCATCTCATAAAAAATACCACCAGAAATCAAAGTTTCAAAGCAAAATAAATAAATAACAATTAATTTATTTGAACTTTTTGTTATTTCAATTGAAATAACAAACATGTATATTTATGTTATACAATAATATGAATTTCAATTATCGTTCTCATGTCTTTTTAAATGTATTAATGCATTAAAAACAAAAATAAAACATAATTTGAATTAAAACACCAAAAAAATGATTTTTTCATTTCAATTTTTTGTTTTGTTTTAACTATATCAAATTTAGTTTTTAAAAATAAACCATTGTAATAAATTTTATAAATGGATAACAGACTTAATAATAGTGAACATCAACTTTGAATATATGGTCACTTTGCTTTTGAAGCCATTCTCTTCTAAGTTTTCTATCTACTTCCCATGTACAATTTGTCAAATGATTAATTTCACGTCAAATAAAATTTACAATGTCTCCTAAAAAGAATAGGAGTTGAAGATATTACTAATCTTGCAAAATAAGCTTAAATAATCTTTCAACTATATTCTTTTTCTATAACTATATGTCCATGAAATATAAATAATGAAAATAATTTAGTAGGTTGGAGAAAAATAAAAATATTAGAAAAAAAGTAATGTTGAAAATGTAGTAAGAAAAATTATTTTTATTTTGCTTTAGTCAAATTAGAGAAAATTCGAATTTCTATTTAAGTAGAAATTTTGGAGGTAGTTAATTTGAGGTGACATGGTATTTGTCACTCAGTTAATTAAGTTAATTTGAGTTGGGAAAGATTGAGTTTAGTTTAGTATGATTGGTTGCTAATTTGTAGTGATCAATTTCAGTTAAATTGAGTTATTGTCAATTAAACTAGTTCTAACTATTGGAGGAACTAGTGGTAGGTCACGTTGTGTAGTGTGCCTTCAGTCACACTCAGTGATCACCCAGTGAAATAATCAATCAACCCAAAATAATTGATGCATACAAAGAATTGGATTTACTCGGTTGAGATGGAGATTCCAAGGCAGTGTACTATCAATTGTAGATTGTTTCAATGTGTACAGGTGGTGCATGCAGTCAAAGAATGAGCTTAGAAGAACTGTGCAATCCAATTGAGGGAATTTTCTAAAAAATAGAGGTTAGTTCCTCAAGAAATAATGCAAGGAAATAAGAGCTTGGAGGTCTTGAAAATTGGCTAAGTGCTGGACAGAGCCAATCAATCAGCTAGAGAGATAGACCATATACTTGCAGGTTGTGCTCAGACTTGAGCACACATATGTATTCATCTCTATTATTTGATTAATGCAATATAGATAGGAAGGGGTTTTGAGCAGTTTCTTTCCCCTACATAAAATTTTTTGCATTTGTGATGTTTCCTTTTGTATGTCTATGATTTGTGTTCTAAATTGTGAATTGAATTCTACAAAGAAATAAAGTAGCTTTGAATATTGTAATTTAGTAAATTTTATGAGCAGTTTCGAATCTACATCATAATTTCTACATGAAATAAGAGCAGGATTCACATTAGAGCAAGAAATTCGAAGTTGGGTATCAGAGATTCGAATTTGAAGATCAATGTAGCATGATTTCTTGAGAGTCGAGAAGATGGCCTTCAATTGACTAAGGATAGAGTATGCCTTGGAAGACACCTCAAATTTTGTTGCATAGAAGAACCACATAGAGGCAATATTGGATGACAACGGGTTGCTATAATACATCAAGACATATGTGGAAAAGCCTCAAGCATATGATGCTCAAAACCTTGCTCAGTGGAAGAAATATGTAGCTAAGGTGAGAAGAATCATCTTGGAGGGAGTACGAGATAATATTATCCCAAATCTCCACAGAAAAGGAACTCCAACAACAACGTGGAAATCACTAACATAATTTTTCAACAGGAAGCTGGTTCTTAAGGATAAACTTCAAAGCATCAAGATGTAAAGAATGACACTATATCGTAGTATCTGAGCAAGTTTACACAATGTCGTGATGAACTTGGCAGGGTCGGTGTTAATGTCCTTGAAAAAGACTTGGTAGCTCTAGCCCTTCTAGGCCTTACCAAGAGTTGGCATAGCTATCAAGATTTGGTGAATGGGAAGGAGAAACTATCGAGTTGGGAGTGCTTATGGTCCGACTTGGTACATGAAGAAATAAGACAGAATACCAGAGATGGGACTTCATCCAAGGGTGAGGATGAAGAAAACTTTGCATTGGATGGAAAGGCAAATAAGGGAAAAGGAAAGAAATCCAAATCCAAACCAAAATCTAGTCAAGGGGGCAAGAAGAAAGATTTGTCAAAAATTAAATGCTTCCATTGTCATGAATCCGAGAACTATGCCACAAAGTGTCAACACAAGAATACCTCAAGAGGAGTAGCAAGTGAATATTTGGCTTCACAGTTCGAGCTTGATTTTGCGCTCATAGCATGCATGACCAACATAATGATGGGGAGTGTGTGGTACTTGGACTCAGGTGCCTCGTTCCATATGACGAAGAATAGAGAATTTTTTAGTAACTTGGAGGAAAAATATTTGTAGATGTACATTGAGATGGGGGATGACTGAAGGTACATTGTGATCGGGATTCATACAATCACATTTCAGAGGGAGTCAGGATCCCCCCTTAGGCTTAAGGATGTCATGTTTGTTCTGAGCCTAAAGAAAAATATTGTCTCTATTGCATTTTTGGAAGACAATGGTTATGGTGTGATCTTCAACAAAGGAAATGCATTCCTAAGACACATAGCCACGAGATAGGTGAAGTAGATTGGGGTTCGTGTGAAGAACCTGCACAAGCTAGATGTGGAATATTGTGCTGCATTGAGCACAAAGCCAGAGAAGGTACAGAGTCGTGATGTTGGTGAACTTTGGCATGGAATACTAGGCCATTTGCATCATGGCGCTTTGAACGTCATGCAACAGATAATCACATGCCTCCCCAAAGGAGCACTTGAGCAACAATATGTACTTTGGGGAAGTACATAAAGCCACCTTCCATGATTGGGACAACAAAGCATATGCAGACCTGGAAAGGATAAGTACACAAAAGCCACCTTCCATGATTGGGACAACAAAGCACATGCAATCCTGGAAAGGATCCACTATGATGTCTGTGGACCTTTCTCGACAACCTCCACTTCCAGGCACAAATATTTTGTCATTTTTATTGATGACTTCTCATGGAAGTGTTGAATCTTCTTCATATGGAAGAAAGATGAGACATTCTCCAAGTTCGTAGAATTCAAGGCACTGGTTGAGAAAGAAACAAGAAAGAAGGTGAAGGCTCTCATGAGTGATAATGGAGGTGAGTACATGTCGAATGAATTTAAAAATTTATGTGCACAAGAAGGAATTCGATGGGAGTTGAGAGCACCCCACAACCCGCAACAGAATGGGGTGGCTGAGAGAAAGAACTAAAGAATTGCGGGAGAAACAAGGATGATGTTGCAGGATCAAGGCCTACCTCTGCATTTTTGGGCCAAGGCATGCAACACAACAATCTATTTGCAGAACCAGAGTCCTCATACGATTTTGGGCACGATTACACTGAAAGAGGCTTTCTCGGGGAGGAATCTAGATGTGTCACACTTCAATATTTTTGTAGCCTCTATTTACTACCATGTCTCTAAAGAATCAATAAAGAAGCTTAAGATGACAACATAATTGGGGGTATTTGTGGGTTACACAAAAACTCCCCACAACTACCATGTGTACTTTCCATCCCTCAGAATGAAAATTGTGTGAAGGGATGTAAAATTTGATGAAGATAAATCTATGCAGTGCTCTCTTGAGAGGGAGCTTTAGATCCCACTAGAAGATGAGATTTTAGCTCCAAAGGTGGAGCCTTAAGAAGTTGTGGAGCAACCACAAATTGAGGAGTAGAGGGTGGAGACAACCACTCAAGTAGAACCATCCAGAGAAGGTAGGAAAAGGACTAAGAAAGTTGAGATACTTATGCAAGATGCGAAGGTGAATATAGGTGCTCCTTCAAATCAACGCAGGTAGAGAAGGTCACTAGATCGATACACTAGTTACATGGCTCTAATAACTGAGCTTGTAGAGACTCAGTCATCCTCTTTCGAGGAAGCAATAGAGAAACTTGTGTGGGTTGATGTAATGGTGGAGGAATGCGAACCCATTGTAAAGAACTGTTTTTGGGAAGTGGTCCCAAGACCAAAGATAAATCAGTTGTGGGTTTGAGATGGATCTTCAAGGTAAAACATGTAGCATACGGAAGCATAAAAAAGTGAAAGGAAAAATTCGTGGCCAAGGGGTACTCTCAAGTTGAGGGGATTGACTATGAGGAGACCTTTTCTCTTGTAGCAAGGTACTCACCCATCAGATCAATTCTTTCTCTGGCTGCATAGATGGGGTGGAAGATCCACCAGATGGATGTCAATGTAGTTATTGAGGAAGAGGTGTATATCAAGCAACCAAAAGGCTTCAAGACTTTTGATTGGGAGTCTCATGTGTGTAGACTCAAGCAAGCGTTGCATAGTCTCAAGAAAGAACTTCGTGCTTGGTACACCAGGATCGATAACTATCTCACTAGTTTGGGCTTCACTAAAAGTGAAGCGGATGCAAAACTTATCATATCTTGGTAGAAGGTAAATTGTTGATTATTGTCTTATATATTGATGATTTGATTTTAACTGGTGATGAGAAGTTGATTAGATCTTGCAAGGAGGACCTTGCAAGAGGAGGGCATCTACTTACTATGGTTGCACTGCTTATTCAACAATATATATGAAGGGTAATATATTTCACCAATTCAGGGTTCTTCTAATATACTCTTCAAGTTCAACCATTTTCCACTTAAATTTCACTCAAACTTGAAATTTTAGTATCTAATTATTTCACGAGGAACATTTACTTTTCTCATTGCACTTCAACAAATTTGATTTTTTACCACCAAACATTATACGCAGTATCCAATCAACCACCAATAAATAAATGTTTTAAACTTTTACTCTTGCTTGATTGTTTCATTCACCTTGAGTGATTAACTTCTTCAAGCATTGTTTGTTTTCAATGATAACACACCAAAAATATTATATTATATTTAATACTTTAATTTTTATACTTCCATGCTCTATGTATAGCCATCAAGTTTGAATTTCGACGAACCTTGAAGTAATAATAAAAATCAAAGAAATATATTCCTTGATCTAAAATTCATGAAAATAACTTGTATAAAATTTCCAAATTCTGTGAATTTTCTTTTACTGCTTTTACCCTTTCATAAATCTTTTCCACATTTTCATCACCAATTCCAACAAGATAAATATCTTTAAAATATTACTTTAAAATACCCTTTTAACTTCCAATGTCCAAAATA